>JAVJIF010020763.1:0-75080 GCA_038442645.1 Agave tequilana
TTTTCTACCACAGTAAAGCTAGACTTCTTAGGGACCACATGCATTGGGCTAACCCATTCGCTATCGGAAATGGGATAAATGATCCCATTATCTAACAGTTTCACTATTTCGGCTTGTACAGCCTCCTGCATGAGTGGGTTTAACCTACGCTGTGGATCCCTCTTCGGTTTAACCCGTTCCTCTAGATGAATACAATGCTGGACTATCGTAGGGCTCAGTCCCTTGATATCTGCCATAGTCCAGCCAATGACTTCCATATGTCTCCTAAGGGTGCCAATAGGTCTTCCTCTTGCCTATCAGTCAAATTGGATGCAACTATGACCGGTAATGTCTCTTATTCACCTAGGTAGGCATACTTAAGATGTTTAGGCAAGGCCTTTAACTCCAATGAGGGAGGTGGCTCGATGGGTGGAGGTGTTAAGCTTGACTTTTCCATCTCTATAGAACTTGGATTTGCTGCCCATTCGATCTCATCAAGGTTGAGATCACTTGATTCTAAGTCTTCCTCTTCCACTGACTCTAGTGTGATCTCCTCATCATGCTCACTCGTCATGTTTTCAATGAAGTTAACCTCAAAGGGTTGGTCAGTCATATCGTAGGGATGCTTACCTAAGTTGAAAACATTGACTTCCTTGGTCATATCCCCAAAAGTCAATCTCATGGATCCGTTTCTACAATTTATAATTGCATTCGCGGTTGCTAGGAACGGTCGTCCTAAGATGACGGGGGTTTGGGTCCTAGGATTAGACACAGGTTGTGTCTCTAAAACAATGAAATCGACTGGGCAAATGAATTCTCCCACCCGTATGAGGACATCATTGATCTCTCCCTTAGTAACTTTGATTGAGCGATCAGCCAATTGAATAGTAACTTGGGTTGGGTTGAGTTCACCTAATCCAAGTTGTTGATATACGGAGAAAGGGAGCAAATTGATGCTAGCTCCTAAATCGAGGAGTGCTCGATTGATTTCAGCTCGACCTATGATGCACGAGATGGTGGGGCAACCAGGGTCCTTGTACTTGACTGGGATCTGGTTGGACAATAGCTCACTAATGTTAGTGGCTAGAAAAACCTTCTTAGGCACATTTGTCTTTCTTTTCTTAGTGCACATGTCCTTAAGGAATTTTGCATAACTAGGGACCTGTTGGATTGCATCAAGAAGTGGGATGTTGAGCCTAACTTGATTGAACACCTCAAGTAGTTTCTCCATATGTGCATTGTTGTTGCTTCTAAGCCTATTTGGAAATGGGGCTATAGGCTGGTGCACCTGTCCTGCTGACTTTTCAACTTCAGTTTCATTTGAGCTGGGTGGAGAAGGAGTGGAACTAGATGGAATGGATGACTGAGATGGATCATGTGGCATGGATACTCGATTATCAACTTGTTTCCCCGATCTTAGTGTATGAACTAAGTTACACTGGTTTGGGTCTTGAGCCTCATTGGCTAGCCTAGGATTCCTAGGATTTGGCAATGGTTGACTCGGTAGAGTTCCCCTCTGTCTCTCTTGTTGGTTCAATTGGATCTCTATCCTAGTTAAGACTTGAGCCAGCGTGTCGTGGCTTTTAACTAGAGTGTCCACCTTTCTTTCCAAATTTGAGAGTCTTGTCTCCATTTGCGAATTTTGGAAAGATGGTGGAGGATTTTGACTAGGGAAATTTTGTTGATAGGGCGGATTTTGAAAATTGTTGGAGAATTTGGGCCTAGTTTGATCATTGTTGCTTGGGACCCATGAAAAATTGGGATGATTTCTCCAACCGGGATTGTAGGTGGGCGAATAAGGATTGTTGGCGGGCCTTGTGAAGGCCGCACTCATATGTTCGGGCAAGCTTTGATGTGCGATAAAGACGGGACATTCCTCAAACACATGGTTCATATCTTGACAATAAGTACAGCCCGCCGAAGGTGTTGGGCTGACTTGGTTCACAGATAGTTCTTTAGTTTCAAGAGCCTCTAGTCTTCGCATCACAGCAGCTAACTTAGCATCGGTTGCTATGTTGGCCTCAATGGAATGGATACCTCCTTTAGAAGAAGTAGGGTCATTAGTCCTAAATTTTTTCGGAGTAGGTTCCCATTGGATGGTATTATCAGCTAATTCTTCATATAATAACCATCCTTCATCTTCGTTCTTTTGCAGAAATCCTCCTTGGCACATGGATTCTAACAGCGTTTTAGTTTGATAATCTAATCCATCATATAGAACTTGACAAAGTCGCCATTTCTCTATCCCATGGTGAGGGCATTGGGCAAGGAGGTCCTTAAAACGTTCGAAATATTTCCAAAAAGGTTCATTGGCTGTTTGCTTAAACTATAAGATGTTCTTCCTAATCAGTGCAGTCTTGTGGACGGCATAAAATTTCTTTAAGAAGGCCTTAACGAAATTATCCCAAGAAGATATTGAACCGGCCTCTAGACTGTAGAGCCATTTCTTTGCTAAATCCTTCAAAGCAAAGGGACAAACCTAAGTTTGATGGCATCTTTTCCTAACTTAGGTATCTTCATCATGAGACATACTTCTTCAAATTCCTTTATGAAGAAGTATGCATCCTCGGATTCAAGTCCATGAAATTTGGGAAGGGTGTTGATGTATTGTGGCTTGAGCTCAAATTGGTCAACACCTTCATCAGTAAGCTTGATGCAAGAAGGAAGAGAGGTCCTAATAGGATAGAACCTATCTTGGAGTGACGGTGGTTGTGCCATGTGTGAGTCGGGCTTTTGCTCGGGTGGTGAACTAGTTCTAGTTAGCCTAGATGTAAGTGGGTCTCTCGACCAAGCGGACATGCACAATTAGGAAACAAGTTCACCCAATCAATCAATAAAAAGAAAAACAAACAAAATTCCTATTCTAGGGTAAGCCTTGACCTAGACGACTCCTAACTTTAGACTGTCCTTAGGAGGTCTATTGTCGACCTTAACCACAAGTTAATCGGCTAGGCAGGTGGCAAGACCGGTGGGAGGTTTTCCGTCAAAGACGTTCCTTAATTAAATAACCACCGTTCTTCAGGCTTTCGGCCCTCAATCCCCTGCCTAGACACCGATTTGGCGAGAGTTAATTTCGAACAACTTTCCCCCTTCAGCCAATCTCCTAGTGAGTCCGAGTTAACCTAGGGCCAACGTCTAATCAAATTTTACTTAAGGTTAGGGTTGTGAGTGTGACGGAGATGACTTGTGGGCCAAGGAAGGGTGATGAAATCCCCACCTTATCTTGTTTATGGGTTTTGCCCTTAAGATATTTTTGTGTACGTGTAAAGCAGTAGAAAAGTAATCACTCAAAAAGCAGTAAATCAGTCAAGAGTGTTTCCTAATCTAAATGCAATGCAAACATACCTTGTCGCCAGCACTCTTCAACAGAATTAAAAAAAAATTAAAATAGACACGTGCCTAAGATGTAAGAGTCTAATTTTTTTTATTATCAACAAATGAGTTACTGTTATTAATTAGCAGTTACAGGATGCTCACAGAGAAAATATATCATAGCAGTAAGCCAAATTTGCAATTTTTAGTAACCTGCAGAAAACTGTATGAGTAGTGAACTACTCAGGCCGCGAATCGCGGCTTTTGCCGCGGACCCGCGGCTCTGAAGTAGGCTCTGTTGCTCTGCCTTCGAGGGCAGAGGCACAGAGTTGCTATGTGTCCTCGCTGCTGTTTAGTTTTCCTGTTCTCTGAACCTGCAAACAGAAAGAATAAAAGAGTTAGTTTTGAGAAAATCGTGCCGTTCCTTCCCCGGCAACGGCGCCAAAATTTTGATTGAGATTTAAGAGTTTGTAAAGAAAAAATTGAGTTGTAGAATTCGTAGTCTCAATGCTATCCGCTGCAGCAAGGGCCAAAGCGGGTCGTGATCCTCAGGGAAGGATGCGATGCAAACTTTTCGGACGATTTCTCTGTATGCTTCAAATAAGACAAAGGAGAGATTAGATTTGAAATATATATGATTAAAGAGGTATGACAACCCACAATGCAAGTCTTGGATGTTGAATGTCATCTTGAGATACATATGATTTACCCTAGGTTTATTAAAAAGGATTCAAGTAAGAAAAGATGATAATAGAATCTAACTAGTTTGCATTACCAAAAACTCAACAAAGATCTATCCTAACTTCTAACTACAGCATAAGAAAAGTGTTATCTTAAATTTATGCTGTCTAAGTTTTTAAGTATGAAGTTATGAAGAGTTGTTTAAGTGTGCAATCTAGATTAAGAAATCTAGCTATCAGTTTAATCTTCAAGAAAAGCAATCTTAGACCTAGGGTTTCTAAAAATTGATCATCAATCTATTCAACTCCTAAACTGCCCTAGGGTTGCTTAAGAGATCAGCAAACCACACTAAGAATTAGTTAGTCATCATTTTTTTAATTATTTTTTTTATTTTACTTAATGAGAAGAATTGTGAAAGAAGGAAAAACAAAACAAATCAAGAGATCACAGATCAAAAACTAAAATCAAGAGATCACAGAGAAAAGAAACAAAATTAACTGACAAGAATTAAATGGCAAAAGAGGTAACCTTTATTCAAAAAATGTCTTCCCAAATACAAGCTCCTTCTTCTCCACAATGTGCTTAAAACGAAATTACAAATTGCAGAAATTTAAGGAAAAGCTAAAGAAAACCCTAATCTCCTCGTCTCTGGATCGCCCTCTCTGTTGCGTCTGCAGGGGTATTTATAGGCTCAGAAGGAAGTAGAGTCCTAGTGAAACACTGCCAAGAAATCTGGTACGCAGCCTCATAGCCGCGTTTCCGCGGCCAGAATCTTATCCCGGGCCCGCGCGCTTTGCGCGTGGCCTCCTCTGGTCCGTCCATCTGGGCGTATCTATCTGGCTCTGGCATCTCGACTCTTTAATTTGAGATTTCGGGATAACTTGGAAATCAAGTTACCCTAAATCCAAATCTCTTCCAAAATGAATTTCATCCTTGCACTCTTATTTATCCTCATCCACCAAGCATTTAGGGTTGAATAGAATTCTATCCTTTCCCTCTTTGTAGTATTTGCAATATTTACACTTTGTATTTGCACTTTTGACATTTTGTAATTGCACTTTTGCACTTGGGCTTGGACATGGGCTTGGACATAGGCTTTTGGGTTTCATTTAGTCTTTTATTCTTTATTTAAAAACACTCAAGGCCTGCACACAATAAATAATAAAATATTAGTTAATTATGCATAATTGTGTGAATAATATGAAAATGTGATGGTAAATGTGATGACAATTATGCATTTTTCACTACCTATCATCGGGGAGGGAACGGTGTAGTTGTTTTAACAAGTTTTGTGTGTTTGTTTCAGGGACTTGAAGATCAAGATCTAGCAGTCAAGCTTTGCCAAGAAGACTTGCAAATTCATGCCCCTACTCTCGAAAGTAGGAAACAGAATTTCAAGAAATTGCTTTGCAAAATCTGAAAAAAATCATTGGACTACTATAAACTTTGTTTTGCAGGACATATTGCTCGCAAAAATTTCAGCTTTTATATGTCATATTTGTGCTATTTTTGCTATCCAACATCCCCCTGTTTTAAATCAACAGTAAAACACTTGTTGCAAAGTTAAAAATTGATTAGACATTTGCATTCTAGGCACGAGTCTTTTCAATTCCTTTACTTTACTGTTGAAGAGTGCTGGAGCAAGGTACGTACGCATTGCATTCAGAATAGGACTCAATTCTTGGTTGATTTATATCGCTTTGAGTGAATCTTATTTTGTACACTTCACAAATTGATTTTAAGGGCAACACCCAACAACAAGATAAGGTGAGGATTTAATCACCCTTCCTTGGCCCAAAAATCAGACTCCAAGCACTCACAAACCTAAGCCTAAGTAAAATCTGATAGGCGTTGGCCTTAGGGATATCTCGAACTCACTAGGAGATTATCCTAAAGAGGGAAGGTGTTAGAAATTGACTCCTGCCAAATCAGTGTCAAGAAAGGGGATTGAGGGCCGAAAGCCCGAAGATTGGTGGTTATTTAATTAAGGAACATCTTTGACGGAAAGCGTCCCACCAATCTTGCCCTGACCTGGCTGATTAGCTTGTGGTCAAAGTCTACATCCTACCTCTTGTGGGCAATCAACCAGTTAGGAGTTGTCTAGGTCGAGGTTACCTTAGACTTGGCTTGGTTGATTTCTATTGTTGACTGTTGTTTGAACTTGTTGTGATTGTGATTGTGTTTGTGTATGCAAGTGTGGTCAAGAGACCCCAATTCATCTAGGTTGACTAGAAACACATCACCACCCAAGTTTGAATCAAGACCAGATCCGGTAATGGCTCAATCAACATCACTGCAGGATAGGTTCTACCCCATTAGGACCTCACTTCCATCTTGCATTTCACTTCCATCGGTTGGTGAATACAATTTCGAGCTCAAGCCTCAATTCATCAACACACTCCCCAAGTTTCATGGCCTAGAGTCCGAAGATGCCTACTTCTTCATAAGAGAATTTGAGGAAGTATGTCTAATAATGAAAATCCCACACCTTGTAGACGATGCTATTAGGTTGAGATTTATCCCTTTCGCACTTAAGGACCTAGCAAAGAAGTGGCTCTACAGCTTAGCAGCCGGTTCCATCACGTCTTGGGATGGTTTCATCAAGATTTTCTTGAAGAAATTCTATCCTATCCATAAAACCGCTCTCATTAGGAAGACGATCATGCAATTCAAGCAAGAACCTAGTGAACCGTTCTGGAGGTACTTTGAACGCTTTAAGGACCTCCTTGTCCAATGTCCACACCATGGCATAGAGAAATGGCGACAATGCCAAATTCTCTATAACTGTTTAGACTATTCCACCAAAACCCTCTTAGAAAGTATGTGCCAGGGGGGTTTCTTGCAGAAAGATGAAGATGAAGGATGGGATTTGTATGAAAATTTAGCTGAGAAGACCATCCAATGGGAATCTGCTAGTGAGACCTCTAGGAATCCTAACTCCATCTCTTCAAAAGGAGGTCTCCACTCCATCGAATCGTCTATCGCTAATGAGGCTAAGTTAGCTAATTTGGCTAGAAGACTGGAAGCTCTAGAAACGAAAGAACCAAGTCCAGTCAATCAAGTCAGCCCGAACCAATTTCCACCCCTGGGCTGCACTTACTGTCAAGCCATGAATCATGTGTTCGAGGAGTGCCCAGTGTTTCAGGCTCAGCAATCCTACCATGAACCGATGAATGCGGCCTTTTCAAGGCCGAACAATAACCCTTACGCTCCAACGTACAATCCCGGCTGGAGAAATCACCCTAATTTCTCATGGAGCCAGAATAACTCTGACCATTCACGATCAAATCATGCTAGCCACTTCCATCATGGTAATAATTCTTCCAATCATCAACTCAACTTCTCCAATTTTCATAATAATTCTCCCAACCATCCACCAAACTTTCCGAATTATCAACAGAACTTTCCTAATCAAGCTCCACAATTCTCCTTCCAGAATCCTCAATTAGAAAGGAGAATGACTGACTTTGAAAGAAACATGGAACGATATATGAAAAACCAAGACTCTCTCATGCAAACCATTCAGAGGTTAGAGGTTCAAATGAGTCAACTAGCCAACCCACAGAATGAGAGACAAAAGGGTACCCTGCCTAGTCAGCCAGTCACCAATCCGAGAAATTCCCAACAAGCTCATTTGGCTGAGGATCCTTCATTCAATCAATGTCATGCTATCCATACATTGAGGTCAGGAAAGAGAGTTGATAACCAAGTGTCAACACCACCCAATCCCATTCAGCACAACCAAAATCAAGCCTCCACCTCATCTAATCCAATTTCTTCCAATTCTGACAAGTCTGAAAAAGACAAGTCAGCAGCCAGGTGCATCAGCCTATAGTACCATTTCCTAATAGGCTGAAAAACAACAAGCAAAATCCTCACATGGACAAGATAATCGAGATGTTTAATCAAGTGAAGATAAATGTGCCACTTCTTGATGTCATCCAACAAGTTCCCTCCTATGCTAAGTTTCTTAAGGACATGTGCACCAAGAAGAGAAAGACTAATGTTCCAAAGAAGGTCTTCTTAGCCACTAATATTAGTGAGCTATTTTCGGGTCCTATCCCTGTTAAGTACAAAGATCCAGGTAGTCCCACCATTGCCTGCACAATAGGACAAGCCGAGATTAGTCGTGCACTTCTTGACTTGGGGCAAGTATCAACTTGCTTCCATTCTCTGTTTATCAACAACTCGGGTTGGGTGACCTTAGTCCAACTCGAGTCACCATCTAACTTGCTGACCGTTCTGTTAAAGTTCCAAAAGGGGAAATTAATGATGTCCTAATCCGGGTAGGAGAGTTCATATACCCTGTCGATTTCATAGTTCTGGAGACACAACCTGTGTCCAACTCCAATCGTAGGGCTCAAACTCCTGTTATCCTAGGTCGACCATTCCTTGCTACTGCTAATGCCATCATCAATTGTAGGAATGGGTTTATGAGGTTAACCTTTGGGGACATGACTAGAGAAGTCAATGTCTTCAATCTAGGAAAACAGCCCCGCGATATCGAGAACCAAACATTTGAAGTCAACCTAATTGAGAACTTGACAAGTGAACACGGGGAAGAATTGGAATCAGAAGTGGAGATTGACTTCGAGTTAGAGTCTGACAACTTTAATCTTGATCAAGTTGTAGATTCTGCTGTGAATTGGGCCTCAAACCCTATTTCACCAACAATGGAGCCAACAGATTTGACTAGTCCCTCTAGTGAGCCTTCCTCTTCCTTAGAATTAAAAGCCCTACCTGTGCATCTCAAGTACGCTTATCTAGGCGAACAAGAGACCTTTTCCGTCATCATTGCCTCCCATTTAAATGACAGGGAAGAAAAGATTTGAAAGCAATTCTAAGAAACCATAAGGAAGCCATCGGGTGGACTATGACTGATATCAAGGGATTAAGTCCAACCATCGTTCAACACCGCATCCATCTCAATGAAGACGCCACACCCAAGAGAGACCCGCAGCGTAGGTTAAACCCTATAATGCAAGAGGCTGTTCATGCTGAAATCATAAAACTCTTAGACAATGGGATAATTTATCCCATTTCTGATAGCCAATGGGTCAGTCCTGTCCACGCGGTCCCAAAGAAATCTGGTTTCACCGTAGTGAAAAACGAGAACAAAGAGTTGGTTCAAACTCGACTTCCCACGAAGATCCGAGTTTGCATCGACTATAGGAAACTGAATGCTGCAACTCGTAAGGACCATTTTCCACTTCCCTTCATTGATCAAATGCTTGAACGTTTGGCGGGTCTCGAGTATTACTGTTTCTTGGACGGTTACTCGGGTTATAACCAGATCCCTATCGCTCCTGAGGATCAAGAAAAGACTACGTTCACATGTCCATTTGGGACATTTGCTTATCGTCGAATGCCCTTCGGCTTATGCAATGCCCCAGCAACGTTTCAACGTTGCATGTTGAGTCTTTTCTCAATATGGTAGAACGCTTCGTAGAAATCTTCATGGATGATTTCTCCATCTACGGAGATTCATTCAATCAATGTCTCCACCATCTTGAACTCGTCCTCCAACGTTGTGCTGAGAAAAATCTGACACTAAATTGGGAGAAATGCCACTTCATGGTAAAACATGAAATTGTCTTGGGTCATGAAATCTCCAAGAAAGGAATTGAAGTGGATAGAGCCAAAATCGAGGTTATTGCTAAGCTTCCCATGCCTAAATGTGTTAAGGACATTAGATCCTTCTTAGGACACGCTGGTTTTTACCGACGATTTATCAAGGATCTTAGCAAAATTGCTAGGCCCTTGACTAATCTGTTAGCTAAGGATGTGTCCTCCACTTTCGATGCTGAATGCATAAATTCTTGGGAGAAGCTTAAGAGTGAGCTTATTTCTGCACCAATCATATCTGCACCGGATTGGTCTAAGCCGTTTGAGATCATGTGCGACGCTTCTGATTTTGCCATAGGCGTTGTCCTAGGACAACGCAGTGCTAACAAGCAGCATGTGATCTATTACTCTAGTAGGACTCTAAACGATGCTCAAATGAACTACACTACGACCGAGAAGGAATTCTTGGCAGTAGTATTTGCCTTAGAGAAGTTTCGTCCCTACCTACTAGGGTCCAAAACCACCGTTTTCACCGATCATTCTGCGCTTAGGTACCTCATGATGAAGAAGGATGCCAAGGCCCGACTCATTCGTTGGATCCTCCTTCAAGAATTCGATCTTGAGATCCGAGATAAGAAAGGCGTAGAAAATGTCGTTACTGACCACCTCTCACGAATCCCAAATTCTCCATGCAACGAATTACCCATCAATGAGGATTTTCCTGATGAACATCTCTTAGATATCTCTAGGGAACCTTGGTTTGCTGATATAGTGAATTACTTAGTCACAAACCAAACTCCGTCTCATTGGTCCAAAAACGATGTGCACCGGTTCTTGTCCCAAGTCCAGTATTTCTTTTGGGAGGAACCGTATCTTTTCAAGTACTGTTTTGATCAAATTATTAGGAGATGCATTCCCGATAAGGAGGTTAGGAGTGTTCTGTCCTTTTGTCACGAACTTGCATGCGGTGGACACTTTGGTCCCCGCAAGACTGCTGAAAAGGTGCTCCAAAGTGGGTTTTATTGGCTCACTCTGTTCAAGGATGCTTATGAATATTGCAAGACGTGCACTAGATGCCAAATGGTAGGACGGATCTCACACCGAAATATGATGCCCCTCAACCCAATTCTAGAAATGGAATCTGTGAACTATTTCATGATGAGGATTAACAAGGCAACACAACCACATGGTACACATAAAAAGCTGTGCAGCATAAGGAAACATCCTAAAAGACTACTATATGGCAAAAGGAAAAACCACAGCATCAACGAGTCATTCTAAAAGACTACTATATGTTAAAATGTATGTCAGAAGGTTCTTCTTTTGTGTGAGTTGTATATGGAGAATCGGCCATAGCGTAGCACAAGTGTGACTAAAAGGCTACTATACGTCAAAAATTAGAATGTGTACAACAAATGTTATAAGAAAAGGACAGTCTTACAAATTAAACTCTTGGAAAACACAACCAGATACCCAGTTGACAGACCATAATCTAGAATCATACATCAAATTAAAAAATAATAAAGAATATACACAATGAATGGTAATAGAAAAACACCAAAATGTTAAGCTTACTTTGCATATTACGTGTGTGCGTCTATGCGCGCGCCCAGTAATAGTCGAGACCGACACCGATATAATATACCAAATAAACCAACTGGAAACTATTGGAAGTCAAGATGCTGCATTTCCAGAATACATATGCAGCATCTCCACCTCTTTCAAAGGACAACATTGGCACTGATTCATGCTGATAGTGAGACTTCTTATAGCAAACAACACGACGGCAACCTAGTCAAAAGAACTTCGACAGTGAAGGACAAACTCAACAGGATCACCAAATATCCTTAATCTAACAATTTGCATGGGAACTATGATGAACATTGTGTTCTTAAAATAAATCCTAATCGTTGGTAGCCCGTGTAATATTACATTCAACGCTCTGATTATGGGCTTGGGCGCTTAATCGGGTCCAAAATGATTAGTCGTACGCATTTAAGCGCCTGATTAATCTGTTATTTATTAAATAGTAGATGAATTATGATATTTTATTATTGCATATTTTGCATAAAGTGATACTTATGTTTTATTGTTTTTTATTATTTTTCAAATTAACTTATTTAGTAATATTTCTCCATCATTCTTTAAAGCTCATTATTTTGATTGATAAATTGACAAATTTTTTTATTTATCTTATTTTGCAGGTAAGTTCTTTGATTTATTTTATATTTATGTTGAAAATTTTGAAATCTTGGATTACTAATACGAAGAGATAAGTTCTCTTACTTCTTTTTTACTATTTATTCATATTATCTTTTTGTTCATCATATCATGATTTATAACATCACATCTAGATATGATCTTGTATAATATTAAGGTATTTTGAACAATTAATTGTATATATTTATATGTAATTGTGTATAAATATAATAAAATATACTAAAATATTTAATTTTGATTAATCTCCGATTAATCCCCGATAAATCTGATTAATCATTATTCACTGTTGGACAAACGAATAATGAAATCAATTTTTAGAACACTGGACATTTCTCATGTGAAAAAAGAGAGGATATGCTAACTTTACAGAGTTAGCCATGAGATGTGAGTTATCAGGATGCTTGATCAATTTTATGATGATTAGGAACAACAAAGAAGTCCAGGCCACGTACTGTCAGGAATATGCTCCATTCCAGTGTAACGTCCGAAGAGATGTTGAACTATCTTTGATGTGAATTTTTAATAGTTGTGTCCTTTTCTCCAGCTGTCATTGTTACATGTATGCCTAGAAACCTGCCATGAATATCTTATAGCTACTTACAGGTATGTCCATGGCGATATAAAGCAAACACAATAGACACAAGACTTCTTCCTTCTAAACCCCCCCCCCCCCCCCTAAAAAAAACACACACACACACACACACACAAAACCGACCACAACCATCACTCTCTCTCATTCTCTATGTGCATGGTATCACGACCTCAATTTAGATCTTATCTTGACTACTTAGGCCAGCTCCAATCTACATTGGCTTTTTCGCCACACTCTGGATCCATCATCATGTCTACTCCAACTCCAAAACAGGTGGCTTCAGAATTGTTCAACCAATTGTTCTCAAGGTTAACGGAATCACTTATGGTCATTGGTCCAGGCTCATGAAATATTTCTCAAGGGCAAAGATCTTTGGAGATATAGTTTCTCCATTGATCAGAATGCAATATGGCCCATTAAAATATCCAGAGATCACTGTTCTAAAAATCGGATTAATCGGCCGATTAATCCTATTCGGTGACAGCCCGCTTAATATTACATTAATCGCTCTGATTATGCGCTCGGGCGATTAATCGGGTCCAAAACGATTAATCCCCGATTAATCCCCGATTAATTATTTAGGTATTTCATATGTTTTTTTATTTGAAAAACTTCACTTCGTCTGTGTTGGATCTCTAAGTAGTTTCTGTTATAATATTGATGATTTGATTATGATATTTTATTAAATAGTAGATGAACTGTTATTTATTAAATAGTAGATGAATTATGATATTCTATTATTGTATATTTTGCATAAAGTAATACTTATATTTTATTATTTTTGATTATTTTTAAAATTAACTTATTTAGCAATATTTCTCCATCAATTTTTAGAGTTCATTATTTTGATTGATAAATTGACTAATTTTTTTATTTAGCTTATTTTGAAGTAAGTTCTTTAATTTATATTTATGTTGCAAAATTTGAAATCTTGAATTACTAATGTGAAGAGATAAGTTCTTTTACTTCTTTTTTTACTATTTATTCATATTGTCTTGTTCATCATATCATGGTTTATAACTTCACATCTAGATATTGTCTTGTATAATATTTAGATATTTTCAATAATTAACTGTATATATTCATATGTAGTTGTGTATAAGTATAATTAAATATATTAAAATTTTCAAAAGCGATTAATCCGATTAATCATTATTCAGTGTTGGACCGCACGAATAATGAAACCGATTTTAAGAACACTGCCAGAGATGCATGGGATGTTTCTCTTTGGTATACCAATCAGATTTTGCTTTCTGCTATGAGTTAGAGCAATATTTTCACTCTCTCAAAAAACAAAAAAGGAAACAATTTTCAATCACAGATGCATCTTGTTAGGGATCAGTTGGCTCTCATGGAGCCTGCATGGGACAATCAATAATGCAGTTTGGGAGAAATATCAGGAGGAGATGCATCTTGTTCTTTCATGGTAGGGCTTCACGATGATTACAATCTATTACCAATATCCTACATCATTGATGATGAATTTTTTTCAGTGACACTAGAAAGGCAATTTGGTCATTTCATAGCTTTTATGAATCAGGTCTTGAGCCTAAGGCAATATGCGGTACCATGTTGACACTACTTTGAAAATGCTTTCGAACACATCTTGAATTGTCAAAAACATTGGAGCCCGATGTGAAATTTTAGAGGCTTAAATTTAGGCCTTAGGCGACAGTACTTATGGAAAACTGACAGGGAGATCAGAACGATAACCATTTCCTGTTCATGTCAGAAAACTTGTAATTTACAAAAAAGGGTAAAACTTTTAATCTTTAGTCTTAAACTGCTTTCATTTTTGCAGAACCAACTGCATGGATAGCCTATATAAGAATTTTCAGAAAATTGAGAAATCTTCAAAATATTTCTCTCTTTTCAAGAAAATTCTCACTGATAATATTTTCTAATATGGTTGACATAGTTGATCATATCTGTGAAATTAGAACAAAATTCAATTACCTTAAAAAAATCTTTCCGGATCCAAAAGATCAAATATATTGAAGTTTGATTTGCGGAGAAAAAGCAGTCCAAGTTCAATGACCTAAAGATAAAGATAACCCATATTTTTTTAATATTTGAAAATATCCTTATTTTTTATTTTAATCCGCATAACACACCAATTGTCCGTTTGTCATCCAGACGCTTAAAACTGACTTTTCAAATTTTAATAGTATTTCTACTCTAATGCATAAATTATTCAAGCCTATAATTGAAGTCTTCTCTACAAGGACAAATTAAATTACACAACCTAAAGCTTGTCATCGAGGAATTTATTCGGAATACCATAATGAAAGGAACATAAGAGCTTGTTGCTATATATTTGAAACTGGATCATCCAATTTATATAGAACCTCCTATCACAAAACTACCCTTAGAAAGGATAGGGATAAGTAAAGCGAAAAGGGTTACCCGTGAGATGGCAAATAAAAACTATTAGCCCCACACGAGGTTTGTGAATAAGTGATTGTCTGCGACTAAAATCCTCACAATGTTCCTGAAGATACGTTAGATGATCTGGAGGAAGGGAGGGTTGTCGCGGAATAACATTATATTGGATCCAGTCATTCAAAGAAATTTTCTTTTTCCTCCATATTGCTTTCTTTAAATCAGCATTTAGTAATTAACCATTGCTGCATCCACTACTCCCATATCCCATTCTTTTACTCATTAGAGTCAATGGGGTATGGAGGAGACAATATATAGGTTCTCCTCCCCTATTGGGGCACCATGCTAGTGAGTTTTCATTTACTTTATTTCATGCACACAGGAAGAATTATGGGTAGTTACTACATATAATCGCTTTTGTAATCTTCTCTATCTGTGTATTTTATTTTTCTTGGAAGAAAATTACTCGGAATGCCTGAAGTTATAAACCTCTTCTTAGTGGTTGGACTTATATGGAAGATAGGACGCCACAACCTCCCTCATTTTCCCATGGATTGTAATTTAAAAGAGAGAAGCATATGATGATCACGAGAAGTGAAGACAACAATTCGGATTAGCATGAATTGGAATAGCTCAAAACCGTTTGATCTTTGATCAACCCGTCGGTGATCTGTGCTCAACATTTTGGCAACAGGACACCGAGTTGGATAACCAAGGCTCTCCATTTTAGTTTCATGTCTCTGCTTCTTTGTAAACAAACTGTAAAGGATATTGAATCTTTCCAATATTGTTTAAATATGCCCCTTTTGAAGGTTGGACCATAATTAAAGAATTATGGGAGAGTCCCGACCTCCCAGTGGCTATGAGGGAGTTCAACAAGAAGGTCAACAATTCAAACAATCCCATAGAAGTTCATTTTCCTTACAATTTTTACAAAGAAGGGAGAAATGAAACAAAAAAGAAAAGAAAAGGTGAAGAACTAAAACGAATTTCCATGGTTATCATGACAACAAGATGTTTATCTTTGGTGCCAAAATGTTAACACGAAAGTCTAAATGATTTTCGATCTTCGAGCCATTACAATCCTTATAGATCTTAAACCATCCATCTTCTTCAAGGTCAAGATCGCCATCCGCTTTTCTCTTCTAAGATCAAAGGAAAATGAGGGAGCTTGTGGGGTATTGTCTTCCTAATAAGCACTACAAATACTATGATTTTGATGTTTTCCATTAAAAATAACAAATTACAAAGATAAATAAATTAGAAAAATGATTGTGCACAGTAATTGTTCCTAGTTGATATACACAACATAATTTAAATGGATACTCAATAGTTGGTTGCTTAACCGAGAGGAGAATCTAGATCCAGGTGTCCTTACTCGTAGATTCTAATGATTGGATATGTGATCATAATGAATATAGCTATGATTAAATTACTAAATAGTTGTGTAAAAGAGAGCAATTGGTATATTAAAAAAAGGTGTTAGATATAACAGTTAAGTTTAGTTATAGAGTACTGATAGTATTTAAAGTCTTACAGAGTCCTAGTAACATTATGAATCATAGCTTAAGTATGATTTGGTATTGTATAGTGTTTGTATGAGGAGATACTTGCTCATGTAATTGTATATTGTAATTTCTTCTTAATATCATTAAAGATATATTGACTCATAGTTTAATATAGTATTAGAGCTCTATATTTTTTTATCTACGTCTCCACCACCGCCCGACGCACCCTTTCATCTTTCAATGCTTCTTTCTTCTTCCTTCCATTTTGTTTTTTCATTTTTTTCCTTCACTAAACCCCTCACCAACAAAAAAGAAAGTTATTGTTCATCAGGTATCATTCATCAAGTAGTGTTCACAACAAAAGATAGAGACATGATGGCAAACATATAGATCACACGACTGAATTTGTTCTTGTGATATATTGTATTGAAGTATGATTTTGGTGATCTAAAAGTTGCTTCTCATATTTTGGACATTTTGAATGCATTGATGGATTCTGTTTGGTCAGACTCTATTTGGATTTGAAAGTTTTGTATTGAGTTTGGAGATCTCTAAAACCTCTTCTTAACTTGTACAAAATTTGGAGATCTCTAAAATCTCTTGTATTGAGTTTGGAGATATTTATAGTCTCCTTTTCTACTAAGTTTGAAGATCTATAAAACCTCCTCTTATACTGAGTTTGACGTCTCTAATATTCTAAGATTTAACTATATTTAAAGAGATGAATATTTAACTTTTCATAGTCATCACATAAGGTGCAGTTCAGTTTTTGGTTCAACTCATATTCGACTTGGTTTGGCTTAAACTTTGGCATCGACATTAGTAGTTTAGCAGTTTAGCATCACATCCGTAATTCAGTATTTTTTAGCAATTCAGCAGCTTCAATATTTGTTTTTCAGCTTTTTGTTAGACAAACTCCAAGTGATATACCATTATGAGTCTGATAAAGAGTGTAAACTGTAACAAGTAAGTTTAGTTACAGAGTCTAAATAATATTTAGGGACGTACAAAATCTTAGTAATATTACAAGTCAAAACTTGAGTATGAATTTGTCTTGTACAGGTCTACATAAAGAGAGATTTGCTCGGAGTTTTATATAATTATATTTTGTAATTCTTCTATGCATTAATAACAATATAGTCTTTCATAGTTTAAAGGCAGGAAAAAAATCAAAAAAGAGAGTGGTCCTCCAGAATTTCCTCCATATCTTTATTGGGCCCTAGAAGAACTTTAAGGGCTTTTGAAGTTACTTTTTTCTCTAGAGAGAGAGAGGCTCGATGAGAGGGTGATCGTGCAAGATAAGAGAGCATCATTCAAAATTCACTGAAGAAATAAAAAAAAATTGAACATTATAGGATGAGAGGGGCATCTTGAAAGATATAGAGCATCAAATTCAATAATTTTGTGACTCAAAGAAAATATAAAAAAAATTGAACATCTATACAACAAAAGGTGTGAAAATTGATCTAAAAATAGGATATGTTCAAACATTTCATCGCTGGTTTATTTTGATCCTTTAGGTGTATCGAACATGGATTTTTTTGTGTGTAAACCAAAACTCAAACTAATCTTCAAAATATTGTTGTGCCTTATCAGGAAACTCGAGGACAAAACTCGAGATTCCTTAACAAATTAAGTTTTAAATGTGCAAATTTTGGGTTCAAATCTCAAGGATTTGTCTCCGTAAACATATTCAAAAATGTTGGCACCGAGTTTTTCAAGAAGTAAGAAAGATTTTGAGGGTTTTGCAGAATTTTGAAATTTCTGGATATCTTGGTATGTAGGATATGCTATATGATTATGCAAAACTACAGATTTTTCCTTTAGCTTCAAAACCTTGTCTTTCACAAATAAACTCCCATTTTGATGGTTGACGATGCATTGGAAAGCATTTTATTTAAAACTTCACGTTAAAATTTTGCAAAATTTTGAAAATTTCAAGTTTTATGCTTCATACACCACATGGCATGGAGATTAATAGAGCCATGAGGATAGGACATCAGCACAGAGAATAAACCCTGGAGCATGGAAAAGGAGACACAGTAAGACATCTAAAAAGAGGGCAACAAACCTACTGGGATGGGACATTTTAACACTACACCTTTAATGCTTCATTGGAAATGCTCATAACTTTCTAAAAATACAAGGGAGCATACTACGGAAGGATGTAACCTCTTCTAGAACCAGCACAAGAAAACCGGCAACAAACTAGCTATCTTGTAAGAAAAATATAAGGAATACAATCTAATATGAGACGAGAGCTGGGGTATATGTCAAATTAGAGTTATGGAGGCAAACTCTAGAATGTCGAGGTTTTAAATTAAGTAGGGCTAAAACAGAGTATATAAAGTGTAAATTCAGTAAACAGGGAATCCGAGATTATAGTATTGCGAGACTAGATGGACAAGAAATACCGATGAGCAGTCATTTTAAGTACTTGGGTTCTATTATTCAAAAGGATGGGGAGATCGATAGTGATGTCAGCCATAGGATCCAAGCCGGCTGGCTGAAATGGAGGAGCACAATAGGAGTTTTATGTGATCATAACATTCCGTTATGGCTGAAGGGAAGTTTTATCGAACTGCTATTAAGCCAGCTTTGTTATATGGCACAGAATGTTGGACTATAAAGAGATATCATGCCCAGAAAATAAGTGTTGTAGAGATGCGCATGCTTCGTTAGATGTGTGGTAACACACGGAGAGATAAGGTGAGAAATGAGGATATTCATACTAATATAGGTGTAGCCTCTATAGAAGAGAAGATGAGAGAAAACCACCTACGATAGTTTGGTCATGTGCGACATAGACCTACAGATGCGCTAGTCCGGCGAGTAGAGCGTATCAATTTAGGGCAAGTTAAAAGAACACAGGGGACACCGAAGAAAACATGAAGGTAATACGACAAGATATAGAGGCTAAAGATCTTAATGAAGGCATATTGCTCAATAGGAATGAGTGGAGAAAGCTGATCCATGTGCCCGATCCGGCGTAATTCTCTTTTGGTTCATGTAGCCTACCCCAAATACTTGGGACAAATGGCTTAGTTGTTGTTGTTGTTGTATTTAATAGCCAGAAATCCAGAACCAGATGGATCTAAACAGAATCATATCCAATTCAGAATTTGACAAAGTATAATATGATCCAAGCAAGGGATAAATGTACCTGGATTCGATTTAAATCAGATAAATTGAGAAAGAGAAAAGATGCAGCTCCAAGCACTTCATGGAAGCCCTGTTCATTGTGTTCCTTTTTCTCGTTATACAAAATAGTTGTCCATAGTAAGTCACAGAAATGTTCCTGCGTTGTATATATCAATAGGCAAAAAATGGCAATTAAAATATAAAAGATCATTCTGGAGAGAGCGAAATTATCAAGGAAATCAGTGGCTGGAGAAAGCGAAAGAGAGCAGGAAATACTTATAGCTTATGGTCCTCCCTGGAATTCCCTGGTAGATCAGTTCTCTGCCTGGGGATAATATACCCTTTTGTCTCACCCCCTTTATCAAGACTATCTAATATCATCTTGTAGGCGTCCCTGAGAGTCCCATCCTCCTCTTTTGCTTTGCCAGAGGAAACTGAAGGATGGCAGCATGGATTTCGTAGGAGAGCAGGTTGCTCCACCAATGACGTCATGACATCTAGCCCAAGCAACAAACTGCAGAAAACCTAAGAGGGAAGAAAAATATAATATTAAGAGATCATAAACAGAGTTTGAACAAATCCAGGCAGTGGAATTTCCAGTATCATGCAGTAGATTGCTATTCCTTTGGGCTCGTCAATATATGATGGTAAGAAAATGCACAACATCTTGAATTGCTTTCTTGAAGAAGGCAAACTTCACGGACAAATATAACAAATTAACTTAAATTACTCAATGTCACAAAACGAAATCTAAATTTACATAAACAATGCCATAGATCATAAATAAATTTAACATGAGAAAATATAAAGGACCTAACTGAAAACCTATCCTAGGATAAAAATAACATCAGAGCAGATGCTCCGCAAAAGGTAAACCTGAAGGATTAACAGGTAAGATCACCATCTAAACAAAGATAATTGCACCACAATACTGATCCATCATTGTGTTGTTGAAAATCTAAGTTGCACAAATCAGGATTCAGAATTCATCAATGAGACGTGCTAGAATGTGAATAAGCAACTGCCGGTGCCTACCTCACAGTGAGAAAGCCTAGGAAGTTGCACATAAATCCTTCAAAATTATAACACCAACCTTTGTTTTTACGTTATCAAAAAACCTCAGCGCGTACATTGTACCACAGCATAACTAAATAAAAACTGAATGCAAAGAAATTCAATAAAGGCTGCTTTAGCATATTAGTATATATTTTAAACAAAATTAATAACAGATCCTAAATGAACTTTTTAAACCACAGATAAAAGTACTAAACAAGTTCGTGAAGGGGCGAATACGTTAACATCCTCAAATAACATTATCTAAGCAAAAACCTGCCATGAACCGACACGGATGAGTTTTACCAGAATTTAAAATAAAATATGTGAAAAAATCAATATCAAAATAGAAAATCCTATGGTTCTCTGCCAGAGGAATCTCTATTCAGCTGACACTGCTACTTACCAAGGTGGTAATAAAAATATAAGACAAGAAGAATTAACAAATCATGATATGACTTTACCATGCACAGGCATCAAAAATCTAATTGCCAATCCTGGTATAATAAATAGGATGAGATGCAAAAAGTGGTTGACCATAGCCAGATGCATAAAGTCCCTTTAAATAACATCATCTTGATTATGTCATTATTAAAACAAAACTTATAATTCGTTGAAATTTCAGAGTTGATTGCAAATATAGTCATTAATCCCAAAACCAGTAATACTGATCACGAAACCAATGTTTCACAAAAGAGACATTGAACCCATAGTCAAAAAGAAAATAGATATCAAGCAAACTTAAAGAGATACTAGAAATCCACCATCATACAAGCTGATCCCAAGCTAGTAGGCTCAATCACTAAATGTTGCCTCACAAAAGAAATGACAAGCAATATCAGTCAAGAACAAAGAGAAGATCAAGAAAATGTAAAGGGATCTAGAAATCCAGCAACAGCCAAAAGGAGAATCTGTAGATTACAGATATAATGATCTTCAAAACGTCTAGTCACTGCAAATATTGAGATCAAACAAATATAAAAATGGCCACACAAATTGTGTAGTTATGACTGAAGGCTTAAGGCACATAATATCTGCATACAGTGAACTCCCATCAAAATGTGAGCTGAGACAGTTGGTAAATGTGTAGTCCACACAAATTATACCTGATTTGCAAGAAGAGATGTCCCACAACAAAAGGGAATAAAAGAGTGGAGGTGAACAATGCATTTGGTACATGGTGAGAATATCATTAATAACAAATTCATGTAGATCAGTTAATGAATCAATCTGGAAGAAGGAAAAGTTAACTAACGAGAGAGAACCCTTATAATAATTAACAACATCAATGGCAAAACAGATCCCAGCAAAAATTGAAAACTAATCCCTACTCTGTTGTTCGAGAAAAAACAAATCTGTCGAAGACGTATGAAGAATCATTACAAGGGAAAATAGTACAAGAAAAACTCGAATACCACTAGAAAATAGAAACCTTATGTCTAGTAGGTATTCACTACCTCGGTATCCCAACTTGGTTTAAAGCATCAGAGTACAATTTGTTAAATTTCGCTAGACTGGATTCCAAGTGAGAGAGAGAGAGAGAGAGAGAAGAAGAAGAAGAAGAAGAAAAATTAAAATATGAAAAGGACAACCAAGCACAACTGGTTAACATCTTAAATTGGTTGGTTGATTGAAAAAGATGGTGAATGTGTATGGCATATTCATGAGATGGTTTTCCCTTGCAAGGACATCCGTGGAGCAAAACAGACTTCAAGCTTCAATCAAATCTGATGATATTACCATAGACTAAAACAAAGCTTGGATGCACCAAAAGCATAACAACTTCAACTATACTACACAAAAGCGTGAAACAAAATCAAAGAACTGGAAACAGTAGTTCATGGTTTGCATATTCACAAAGTAAATCCAAGTCTAAAAGGAGAAGAAGAAAAATAGTTTAAAAGCAGCTAACCTAAAATCTATAGGAAAAGAAATAGATTCAAACTACTTAGTTCACCATCAGTCAAACTTAAGAAAAGTAAGGACAGGCAGGTGACAGCTTCCATCCTGGAGATCACTTGAATGCAGGCTATACTTAGAGATCATATTTGTCCATGTTAGATTGAGAAAATAGATGGTTGAGCTGGAGGCTAAACTACCAAGACACTGGAGCAAATTCTAATGCAACCAACTTAATTGTTGCCCTACCAAAGTGCATAAGATCGTATCGCACAGGTGCAAATTCATGGAAATATACATGTTGTAAATCGATTCTACACCACCATATATGTCTGCATAAAAAACAAAAAAATGTTGTAAATCTATGTAAGAGATCATCACCAAATACAAATAATACACAATTATATCCACCCTTTCAAGCACAAGGATACAATATCCTTCAGTCCTGCTTTGTCATACCACTGGCTGTAGTTATCAACAAACCGTATATGAAAAGAATCATTCACTAAGGAGAACTTGCAAGAAGCATTCTTCCATATAGATGCATATTTGAAGGGACATACATAATAACATAAATTTACAAGTTGAAAGAACTGAATAAGTATATCAAACATAGCCGTAATAAGGCTTTAGAATCATAAGCTATGAAAAGTAACGTTTGGCGATAAACCAAGGAAAATCGATTCCCCAAACCTACACTTGAGGATTATAATCATAACACAGAATTAGAACAAAAGAGTATGCTCTTAAATTCCCCATTTACCAAATCAGCAAATATGTTAGAAGGTAAAGTTTAAAAGAAAGATAACATAAAGTTCCTAATATAAGTAAAAAACATAACTAGCACAAAACATAGATAAATAGACTAACATGTGTGGACACTACCGGACATGGAGAAAATACCAAGTGCTTCTCCTTATAGTCACACAAGTTTTGAGCATGTGCCATGCACCCGAAGCTTTTTAAATTAGGGTTATCAATAATTTGATATTAATACCTATTTTATAATTTATTTTATAATTCATTTAATTGTGGTTTTCAATTAAAAAATTAGTAGAAATAATTAAATATGAAGAAAATTTTCAATGAAAAATAAAGAAAACAAAAAAGATAAAACAACAATTATGGAAAAAAAAAGGAAAAGATAGAATTACAAAGAAAAAATTCAGAAAAAATATATTGAAGGCAAAAAAAACTCAAAAAAGGGAAAATAATCTAGAAAGAAATGAAAGATTAAGAAAAAAAACTAAAAGAATAAAAATCTAGAAAAAAAAGAGAGAGAGAGAATAAATAAGTAGATCTGTATTGTAAAAGGAAAGAAAGAAATTTAAAAATAGGAAAATCTTTCTAAGAAACCGAAGAATAATAAAACCAAAATGAAAGAATCTTCCAAAGGAAAAAAAACTTTTAGAAAACTGAAAGGAGAGAAACTAAAGTATAAGGGATAGATCAAAGAAAGAAAATAAGTATCAAAAAAATGCGAACAAATAAGCAAAAAAGAAAGAATTATAAAAAGTAGAACAAAATTTAAGGAAAAAATAAAAGAAAAAGAAAAAAGAATATTTAAAAATGTTGAAGAAAAAACAACGAATTAGAGAAATGAAAAGAAAATATTAAGAAAACATAAAAAAAAGAATAAAAAAGTGAAACAGAATCAGTAAAAGAAATATAAATAAGGGAAAAGTAGAACTAAATCAGAATAAGTAAAAGTTTTTAAAAAAACAAAAGAAGAGTTAGAAAACAAAAAAGTTATTCGGTTAAAAAAAATTAGAAGAAAAGATAAATGTGAAAAAAGTAGAACAGATTTAGAAAATATGAACAATAAAAGAAACTTTCTGAAAGGAAATTAACAAGAACCTGAAAAACGAAAATATCTAGAAAGAAAAGAAAAGAAAAGAATCAAAAATAAGAAATGAAAGAACAAAAAATAGAAAAAATAGAAAAAAGTAAATAAGGAAAAATTAAGGGAAAAGAAATTGTGTAAAAAATAAAATGAAAAGGAAATCAAAGAATCAAATAAAAATAAAAGGATAAATATATAGAAAGAAATGAAATGAAATTATTCTAAACAAATAAAAAAGGCTTGATAAAAATCAAAGTAGGAATTGAAAAATAGACTCAAGGACAAGAAAATCAAAGAAAGAAAATAAAAACTCTAAAAATAATGAAGAAAATTGTGGAAAGAAAAGAAATATAAAAAAACAAAGAGAAAAAATTTTGAATATGAAAGAAAAGCAAGGACTTAGTGAAATATAATGTGGAAAAAAAGAAAAGGAAAATAAGGGGGGAAAGGGGGGAAAGGGTGGAAAGTACGGAAAGGAAACCAAAGAAAGAATAGAAAAGAAAAGAAAAGAAAGTAGAATAAAAAGCAAAAAAAAAAAAAAAAAGTCTAGAAAGAAAAGAAAGAAGAGTACAAAGTTTGAAATAACATGTCAATAGAAAGAATCACTGAAAAGATATTGAAATAAACTAAAAGTCGGGAAATTAAGATAGAACAAATTAAATTTTGGACAAAAAGAAGGAAAAGAAACAATCATAAGAAAGAATAAGAAAAGCATGTAACCAAAGAAAGAAATGATAAAAAAGTAGAATAAATCGTGAAACAAGGAAAAAAAGGAAAAAGGAAAAAGATCTAGAATCAGAATGAAAACAAAAAATGGAAAAAAGAAAAAGTAGAACTGAATAGAAAATACTAAAAGAAAACATCTGGGGGAAAAAGAATAATTGAAAAAAGAAAGAAAAAGCTAGTAGGAAAAAAGAGACAATTTTTGGAAAAAAAAGAAAAGAAAGAAATGAGTAAAAAGTAGAACAAACGAAATGAGTAAAACGTAAAACAAAGATAAATGAAAAAAATCTGATAGAAAAAGAACAAGAATCTAAAAAAAGATGTAGATCGAAAAAGAAAGATTCAAAAAAAAAAACGGAACTAAAACACTAAAATAAAACTGCAAAAAAAAGGAAAGAAAGGAAAAGAACGAAGAATCACAAAAAACAAAGAATCATGAAGAAAAATGAAAAAAAAATCTATAAAGGAAAAGAAGAAAGAATCTCCAAATTTATATACATATAGAAAAAATAACGATGGGGAAATGAAGTGAAGAAAAAAAATTTACAAAGAAATCACAAAAAGACTTGGAAAAAAAATAGAATAGAGTGGACAAAGAAAAAAAATATACGGTAAAAATATTAAAATGTATAACATAAAAAAGAAGCAAAGAAACAACTGAAAAAATAAAGGAGAATAGGTCAGGAAAAGAAAAAAGAAAGAAACTATTAAAGATAAAACAAATCCATGAAAGATTGGCACTGCAAGAAAAGAAGAAAATATAATATAATAAAAATAAATAGACAAAAAAGAAAATAAAAAGAGAATCAGAGAAGGTGAGAGAGGCGTTGACAAAAAGAATGAAGAGAAAAAGAAAAGAAAGAAAGAATTAGAGAGAGTTTCGGTAATTTGAATTTCCAATTCAGGAAAAAATAAGAGAGAGAGAGAGAGAGAGAGAGAGAGAGAGAGATTCTATAATTTGAGAGTTCTAATTATATTAGGACAATAAAAAATTAAAATAAATAAATAATAAAATACAAACATATACCAAAATTTGGGGGTGTTTTTTTTTTTGGGGTGGGTTTGGGGGGGGGGGGGGTTGCAGATAGATACGCACAAGTTTTATACTATATACTTTTAAGAGTAGTTGTGGATATTAGTCTAATACATGGTGAGGTGAACAGAGGACACGCGCGGTAACATTTAGGGTCAAAAATCTCCATCAAGGTATGCGTATAAATCTCCAAAACTATGAAGTAAACAATATGAAAAACTAAAGTTAGGAGATATATAGGAAGAATATTACGAACATACAAATAGCAAACATTCAACATAAAGAATGAAACGTATTGATAAGGATAGACTGAAAAGCTATATAAAATAAATGCAGGAATACTTTTTTTTTGAGTCAGTCACACCAGTAATGAAACATAGTCCTCGGCAAGAAGAAAAGCACTGGGTATAAGTCTTTCTATGACATAACCCTCTCTTGCTCATAATAATCTTGCTCGTGAAATTGACAATATATCATGGAAGTGGATATCTCGTTGACATCCAATCATAAATATTTGATCATTTCTTTCGAGGAGCTTTCTCAACTTTGTATCATAACACATAGAAGACCCTATTTTGATGGAAAAGCTGATTATAATTGGTCCTACTTTGTTATTATTATCAACAATAAACAATACTATAAAAAACATCCATTAAGGAGATTGGCATTATAATGCAAACATTTAAAGCAAATCCTTCCCGAGAAACATTTTTGAAATCACATCCACAATTAAACATAATTATTCACGGAGAAAATTTTCATAAGTATGAAAAGCACAATCACAAACAATGCTCAGAAAAACCAAGTAATCTTCCACCATATATTGAGAAAGGAAGTTGGTTGACCAGACCAACTTGAGGACGACAATATCATAACAGAGACTGTTCCGGTTGACAGAATTAGAAAAGCCATTAGAACTAGCTGGACTATCAGATCAAAGTGTTAACAGGGCTCTAGTCAACCAACATATGAACTCTGATCATGTGTAGGTTCCTAATAAACTCCCTGTCAAACTACAAATTATAACCACATTAGCGGGAAAAAAACTGATGTTAACACATGGGAAAATATCAATAGTACAAGGATCCAAAAGTTCTATAAAATGAATGCACAAACTGAAAATAATCATTGACTACGCAGAAGAATGTAATTAGATGTGAAACTTTAAAATTAGATGTGAAACTTTAACAAACAATTTATTGGAATACATTTGAAGTCACAACCATAAGGAAAGATAATATGTAGAATGCACAAAGGACCGAGTTAACATAACAGGACATAGTAATAGAACAAATTAGTTTGATCTAAAATGGAACATACAAATACAGGTAAGATACAGATAACAATATATGTATCGGATGACTTAGAAGATGGTGATTACATTTGACATACTCACAGAAGATTTTCTCTTGCAAGGACATCAGCATATGAAGATAAAGCCTCTGGAGAATTGACGAATATCACTATCACAATTTGATAGACTTCTTTTCGTTGGATGCCGCCAATGACTAACAGAAAAACATTGCAATAGTTAAAAAAATTAAAATAAATTACAAGTTCAGATGATTAATAACATCTGACTGGTTGACAGAAAAAGATGTTTGGCCAATTTTGGATCATCAAGAGGACATTTTCCTTGGCACAACATCAGCCAACCAAAATAAAGGCTCTAGATACACAATCAACCAGATGATATATAACCAGACACCTGAAAAGCTCAAATGCATTAAGAACCCTCTAGCATAGAACCTTTGCCAAAAATATCTAAATAATAATATAAAATCAAAGATCTGGAAAAGATTAGAATGATTTGTGGGGCATAACAAAATGTACATAAAACCAGTTCAAAACAGCAATTTCTAGAAAAATCATTATGAAATCTACAATTAAGAAATGAGTGAAATCATAGTGTTGTGTAGAGTTCAAAGTTGAATGGAAAGTCGGACGTAGGAATGAGATCACTAGACCGAAATGCTATATAATGAGCCAAATTTCCATAAATAGCGCTAGTCTGTAAGGATATACCAACATCGAGCACTTACCCAAGGCACTTTTCTTATGGTCAAGGTTAGTTTAAAGCATGTTTGACGGAGAAGTTGAGTTATTGCATTCAGAGGTCAGTATCTCTCAAGGCGTAGGATTAGACTCTCAACAAAGTGTGGAGAGCTATATTACAAGAAAAATAAACACATTGTGTGTGCGCCTGCGGGGGCGCATTCCTAACAAAATGTCCTTTATAACTAACTACAAAGCATAACCACATAAAAACTGAAAAATTAAAAGATACTACCATCTTTATTCTTATCATGCAAACCCTAGGGTGTGGCCATGAATTTGATTTCACTGTGTTGACACGAACGCTTTCACTATCTTTTTACTTCTTAATGAAATAAATTAAATTGCATGTGTTTAACGAAACATATTAGAAACATTTGGTTACATGTATTCCATGCATCCGTTAGATTTCCTTTCGTTGTGACCTTGAGATTTTCTTCTTAAAAAATCCCAAGCAAAATCAAGAAAACATCCATTTGACTTTTCTCAAATCCGCTCAATTTTATTCTGCCAAACTGATCTTGGAGGCAGACTTCAAGGAGAAGGGAGAAAGTGAAGGAGTAGAGGTTTAATATTCCAAAATTGTCCTTAATTATCTTATTCACTTTTCCAGCTTGGTGGATGAGAGAGCAAAATAAATAATTCCACATCAGCTGTCCATGAATCGGTCCCATATTTAGGGTCTAAAAGAAATTTCTCAAGTTTTTTAAGAAAAGCCAGACACAATATTAATAACCAAAACCCTTTATATCTTTATTCTAATTGATCATACATTTACACGTGCCTGAAAATTCAGCAATAACATAGCCAACAAAGAAAGGGGCCGGGTATAATATAACATAGTCACAGAACATACTACTTTTAGAAAGTAGCATAATAAAATAGAAAAGTGATTAGAAAAAACTGCAAGTAAAAGATACTACTATTAGGAAGAATGAAAAATAAAGAGCCTGTAGCTTTAAGTTTATGGTGCATATCATAAACTCGCTGGCAGGCTTAAAAGTTAGCGACAACATCATATGCAAACTCCATTCATTCAAAATCAGATTTCAATTACAAAAATATTAAAACCACAAGGATCGCCCCCAAGGGCGGAACACGTAACTGAAAAGAACTCCTTTTACATACATCAAATGAAAGATACAGCTAATTTCTTTGATTCATGAAATTTGATTTCTTAAATTAAAAGACCTAGTATAACAGACAGGATTTCATGAACAGAACATGTCAAAGTTCTTGATTACCAAATTTATTGAATCAGTCAATTAGAGAACACGCAGGTGAGATTTAACAAGTTCGTGATTTTTTTTCATGAGGAAGCATCACTTCTTCATTGTGTATACTAAAATCATGAAAAGAATAAATAAAAACACCTTATACTCAAAATGAGTATAAACCCTAATTTGAGGAAAATATCCAATAACTGCAAGATCCAAAATTTATTATTTAAAACAACTAAGCCTTAATTAGGAAAGCATTGGGGAGGAACCAGATCGTAGATTAGAACATCCCCTGTTTCGTGTTTCTTGGAGAAATTCAGAATAAAAAAAAATATTCAATAAAAAATTCCAATAATTACATGATCCCAAAAATAAAAGATAGAAAAGAACAAAGCTCAGAGGAATTACAATAAGATTAGGACCAACCTTGGATCTGCTGCCGATCCCTTATTCTCCACCCATCAACAGACTAAAATCAAAACCCTAATTCAAAATATCCAATTAAACACTAACTCTTTGAATATTCATGTACAAAAAACCCTAATTACAAGAGAAAAGGACAGAATTTAATTAAGAAAAATAAGATAAGATCGTGCGAGCAAAAGCTAGAGTATGATCAATTAAACCTTAACTCGAATAAATTATAAAAATAAATTAAAATTTTACCTTGATTGAATCTGGGATGATCCCTTCGTCTCCATTTTCTCTCTTTGGGACTCTGATTTAAAATTGAGAAGGTTGGGAAAGAGGAGGGGACTTTTTTTGTAGAGGCTTGCTGCAGTGGATTTTTGCTGCGTCAAAACAACGCCACTAATTTCATGCATGATCCCAAAAGGTTACAAAAAAGAAAAAAAAAAAAAAAAAAAAAACTTGACTATAATCAAAGAGGAATTACAAAATTAGGAACTCACCTTGGATCCGCTGTCGATCACTTCATCTCCTCTCGTACTAAAAGTCAAAAACCCTGATTCCAATTAAACACAAACTCGTTGGAAATTCGTGGACAGAAAACCCTAATTACAAGAGAAAAGGACAGAATATAATTAAGAAGATGCAAACCCTAATTATCGTAGGAACAAGAAAATAGAAACCTACCTTGATTGAATCTGGGGCTGATCCCTTCATCTCCCCTTTCTCTCTTCGAGTGAAACCCCAATTTGAAATCGAGAGGGCGGGGGTGGAGAGAGCCTTATTTATAGAGAAAAGGTTGCGGCGTTGGGTTCTTGCTGCGTCAAGACAACGCCACGTGGCAAGAAACGCCTATTAGGAATACGCGTCACGAAAAGATTTTTGTTTTCGTTTTTATTTTAATTAATACAATGCTTAAAGATACGCGCGGACATTTTTTCTTTTTTTTCTGTAATGGGACTTTCAGTGTCCTAGTAAAAATGCACGTGCATCATGTGCACATGAAATTGGAATTATTCTTATGTGAGGTTCATTTTTTTATCGACAAAATTGTGCTATCAATTTCATCAAATAAAATAAAATTATCTAAGAGAAAGTCTACCAAATTTCCATAAAAAACCATAGCAGAAAATCTAGTTATTATAAAATAAAAGTATAATTAAAAAAAAGAGTAACTAAAAAATATCAAAATGTGCAAACTTTCATTTCTTTTTAAACTTTTTCTTCGTGTCCCCGAAAGCACCTCTAAAATTCAGTCGACTTTCAAATATGAACCAACAATTAATTAGTAGCTCCTGTAATTTAAAATAATTTATAAATTTCATAGAAAATTTGTGATCAAATTCGTAATATTAAACAAAGTTTTGATCGTAATATTAAACAAAGTTCTTTAAGTGGGAATATATCGAATTCCGTAATAAAAAAAATCAGGTACAAAAACGTATATATTTATTATCAAATAAATTAGACTTACTTGTATTTTGTATCTTTTCTTCTTCTATTTTTTTTTCCTTCTTTTTTAAAATGAAAAGAGAGGTGGGATGTTATTGAAACTAGATCTTTCTAAAGCATATGACATATTCTATTGGGACTTTATATTTGAAGTCATGGAGCCTACAAAATTTGAAGAGAGGTGAATGACACGGATGCATATTTACTTGAAAGGAGGTAAATCTCATATTCTCATAAAATGGTAATCCCGGGAGAATTATCTGCTATAAGAGGTATGAGATAGGGAGATCCTTTATCTCCTCTACAATTTGTGTTGGCAGCTGACTCTTTTACAAGAATGCCTAACTTGGTTGTTAGAAATAATGTTTTGGAGGGACTAAGTCCGTGGGTTTTCATAATAAAGTGGTTCGTCTATAATATGCAAATGATACTTTGTTATTTTGCAAGAGTGATGACAGATACATTTCCACCCTTAAACTGTTGTTGTATTGTTTTGAGATGGCAGCTGGTCTCAAGATTAAGTTTGATAAAGCTCAGTCATTCTTTAGAAGATAATGATATTTTACAGATGAGGGTAGCTAGTACGCTAAACTGCCAAATAGGAACCTTTCCTATTACTTATTGGGGTGTGCCTTTAAGTTACTACATGATGATTGGCATCCTTTTCTAGCAAAATTAGATACCAAGATTGGTAGGTTGGAAAGGCAATGTTTGTCAAAAGGAGGTAGATTAACCTTGGTCAATTCTGTTCTATCCTCAAGATTAAACTCGGTCGACTCGGCTCAAGGCTGAGCCACGCCTTAGCCTGGCTACAGAATGAGCTATTGGCTAGTGTCTTGTCGGGTTGGCTCGGTCTGAGTTGGTAGCTCGAGGTCGGCTCGGCTCGTCGAGCCAATGATGTCAGTGGCTCGAGGCGGCGAAAGGTCGGCTCATATTTGGGTCGGGACAGATCTGTAGATGGGTTCAGATCCAGGTCTAAGATGGTTCAGGTCTGGGTCTGAGATGAGTTCAGTTCCGGGTCTAAGATTACTTCGACTTCAGGTCTGAAAACGGGTTGACTTGACATGATGTAGAACTGAACCCGGCTCAGGCAGATCTGAATCTGATTGGATCTAAACTCGGTCGGGTTTACTTGAGGCGGTGGCTGTTGGTGGCAGCGTTGGCGACGATGGCAGTGGTGACCTAGTGTTGTCGGTGACGCAAGGTATACGACTACGATGAGGATGGAGAGTTCTAGTGCTGGTCTCAGCGTCGACTATTTAGGAGTCAAAGACGAAGACTAGGATGGTGGCAGGGTTGGATCTAACGAGACTGACTTTCAATGTGAAGAGGATCAACAGAGGAGGAGGTGAAGGAGATCTCATTGTCAGCGAGGTCGTAGAGTGGCAGTTGGCGAGATCTGATCTTGGCGGTGAAGACGACGAATCGGCGAGGTTGAAGGAGGCAGTCAGCGAGATATGTGGTATTGATGACGAGGGCAAGACGACGACGATGAGTGTAATACCCCGTTCCCCAGAATACGTACGTAGATACATCTTCTAATTTTCCAATCATATTTTTGATTTAGTTCCCTTATTTGTTTTTGTTCTATGAATGTTTATGTGATTGTTTTGCATCAGATTCAGATTCCTGGACTCAGAGTTAGCCCGAGTCTGAACTAGGGGACCGATCTCAGTGTATGTTAGACTTTCAAGCAGTTAGATTTGATCAGTTTCAGTTTCAAACATTATTTTTTAATATTTTAGATTTCTCATAATTTTCTTCAAATTTTCTGAATTATTTTACAAGATCTTAAAAATCAGTGTCTACCGGTATCACCGATCGATTCCCATATTTTTAATTTACAAACTCATTTGAATTTTTAAAATCTACTTTCACATTGTTTCTTAAAATTATATTTTTCTACTTTAGTGCATTTTTGGAGATTTTTCTAAATTTATCAAAACTCGATCGGAGTTCGTGTCGGCCAGTATCACCGGTTGATTTCAAGATTTTTAATTTAAAAACTAGATTGTATTTCTAAAAATTGATTTCATATTGTTTCTCAAGAGGATGTTTTTGTAACTCGATATTTTTAAAGATTTTTCTGAATTACTCGAATTTTGTCACATTAAATTAATATAATATATTAAATTGGGGTTTTCCCACTTTTTCCCCACTCTCTGGCTTGCCATATGGCACAACTGATTGAAAAATTAAAAGTACCGTGTAGCTTAGGGCTAATGGGTCATGTCCACGAGGAGAGATGCGATGCAAATATTTTGATATTTTGAGAAAAATAAGTTTTAGTATTGTGTTTTTTAGATGAAAACAAGATGGAGAGTAAAGAAGTGATTCAAAGAAAAATTGAAAAATTAGAAGAGGTTTTGGAAAAGATGATTTTTAAGAAACTTGAGAGTGATATTGGCTGTACAAATAAAAGAGAAGATCCGGACTCACTAATCTTTACTCAGCTCTAGATTTTTTCCTTGAAGTTTTAATGCCTCAAGATAATCATAGGCAAAAAGTTTAATCTTGTACATGAAGAGAAGTGAAGTAAAATACATAAGATAGATTTTAGAAATTGGACTTCAGTTTTAAAATCGTTCTTAAGTTGAATGTCAAACATCAAGGCAATTAAGCAAGCATAGAATAAAAACAATTTTTAAGAGATTAACTTCAAAGTGTAAGTTCAAAAACCAATCCCCTCCTCATGTGCCTTCAAGAACGCTCACTAAAAAGTAAGGCTTAAACTAAGGCATTCAAATGATTTCATTGGGTTTTTTCATTAAACCGATCAAGAGTAGAATTAGAGAGGAGAGATTAGTGAGCCCAGAACGAGGAGATTTAGCTACTTATAATCGATGTAAAACAAAACATTGAATTGAAATGTAACATATTCATGAGTTGGAGAAGAAAAGAAGTATGAATTTTTATTGATGTCACTTCAACATCGAATTACAATCACTCTCTCTCTCTCTCTCTCTCTCTCTCTCTCTCTCTCTCTCACTTTGTTTCTGGACAGAACAACAAATAAAACTTGAGATAAAACTTCTCATAAATCATCTAACAACGATCCTAAACCTTAAAAACAAAGCAAGAATTTACTCCTAGTCTTCGTTCCTTTCTTCACAAATTTTCTCAGTATTTATAGGAAAAAATCAGAGGGGAAGGTGTGAGAAGATAGGGGGAGCAAACACCCCCTTATCCCCTAATATGGCCATGGATCCATGGCCCGGATGTGGCCAAGGGGGAGCATATCACAAATTTGGTAAAATTCCCTTTTATCTGATGAGATTTTCCGTTTGATCTTCTGATTCTGACGATTCTTTTATTGATCTTCGGCTTTAACTAACTTGATTTATAAAGATCTGATTTACCTATTTTTTACTGATTTTATCTTCTCTAATTTGCCCTGATTTGCCCTAATTCTTGATTTGGATTAATTTTGAATTAAATCAGAATTTAGATGGGCTTTGGGCTAGTTTTCTTTTACTTCTCCCTTGGTAAAGGCCTGCACATTATTTACACAAAAATAAGAAAAAAATAGAGTTTATTATAATATAAATATGAGAAATATGACAACAAATATGCAATATCAGTGACCGATCATACCCCTATACCTATCTTTTGCTCGTCCTCGAGCAAAACAAAACTAACTATTCATTTTCATAGGAAACAACACGATTATACAACAAACCATTAGATCTCTAGGTTATCCCTAGAGGTCGAGTTTTATCTAGTGAGGGTTTTCAGTGGATTACACCCACAAAATTCATAAAGAAAGAGAAAATAAAGTGTTAATATTTTTGAAAAGCATTTTGGAAAAGAAAGAAAAATATTTGAAGTATTATTGTAAGAGTTCAAGTAATCTATAAGTTATAGGAAACTGAATTTTTCATTCCAAAACTTAGTCCCTATTCAAAAACTTATTATCAATCAAGGTGAGGAGTCAAACTGTATTTCTCAATTAGTCTATTACTTTATCCTAAGTCATATGCATCTTCGTGACCGTGAAATTTTGACTAGGGGTAGTTTAACTCAAACTTTTATGCCTTATTATTATTTTTTTATATTTTTTGTGGTATTATTTCTTAGTCACTAGGCTTTCTAATTTGCCTATGTAACGAGCCTTTAGTCGGTGACACCCACACCAGACGATCTTAGGGCATCGGGTGAGAAAACAACCAAGGACTTAAGAACTCAAGCAAATAAGAGCACAAAACTAAGGATTTTATTTGTAAGATGTACCACTTTTAGGCGTGATACTTATGCTTTATAAGGCACAAATACCCAGCTAAATCAGAAGATTTTTTTAATATATATATATATATATATATATATATATATATATATATATATATATATATATATATATATATATATAAACTTATCTAATCATCTTTTGCATAAATACTAAGGCTTGCTTAGGCCAAAGCACCTACCTAATCAACAACAACTACGCCATTTGTCCCAAGTATTTGGGGTAGGCTACATGAACCAAAAGAGAACTATGTCGGATCGGGCACATGGATCAGCTTTCTCCACTCATTTCTATCGAGCAATATGCCTTCACTAAGACCTTTAGCTTCTATATCTTGTCGTATTACCTCCATCCATGTTTTCTTCGGTCTCCCTTGTGCTCTTTTAACTTGCCCTAATTTGATACGCTCTACTCGCCGGACTGGCGCATCTGTAGGTTTACGGTGCACATGACCAAACCATCGTAGGCGATTTTCTCTCATCTTCTCTTCTCTAAAGGCTACACCTATTTTAGTACAAGTATCCTCATTTCTAACATTATCTCTCCTCGTGTTACCACACATCCAACGAAGTATGCGCATCTCTGATACACTCATCTTCTGGGCATGATATCTCTTTATAGCCCAACATTCTGTGCCATATAACAAAGCTGGCCTAATAGCAGTTCGATAAAACTTTCCCTTCAGTCATAACGTAATGTTACGATCACATAAAACTCCTATTGCGTCCCTTTATTTCAACCAGCCGGCTTGGATCCTATAGTTGACCTCACTATTGATCTCCCCATCCTTTTGCATAATAGAACCCAAGTACTTAAAATGACTACTCATCGATATTTCTTATCCATCTAGTTTCACAATATTATCTCGGATTCCCTATTTACTGAATTTACACTCCATATACTCTATTTTGGCCCTACTTAATCTAAAACCTCAAGATTCTAGAGTTTACCTCCCTAGCTCCAATTTGGCATTTACCCCAGCTTTCGTCTCATCAATTAGGACAATATCATCAGCAAATAGTATACACCATGTGTAACGCCCCGATCCCGCGGGTACGGGGACGTCACTGCGACGTATATACGCAAGTCAGAAGTACCTTCACGTATATACGCTAAGCATCAGTACAGGCAAGAATCAGAGTACGGAAGCAAGTGGTGCATTATACATTCCAACATATGAGTACATTTACAAAGTTATCACCAGAGGTGATCCAATATTACATGAATATTACATCACCGATATGCGCAATTGCGAGATTACAAGCAGATGTACAAGAATGAATAGTACAAAAGGGCACTCACGAGTTTACAATAGGAAAACTCGAGAGGCACACAGGGGCCTGGAAGGATAGAGCTCTGAACGGTCTGCTGGAGATCCACGCTACCGCTGCGCCACTCTGATCAGCAACTGGGAGAATCCACACGCTCCAAGCTCCATGACCTGGACATGAGAATCCAGGGGAGTCAGATGAAACTCCCCAGGCGAGTGTGATACAAAAGCCAAGTGGCGAGCAAGGGTAAGCACATGGTATAGTGATAAAACCAAATAAAGCCGAGGACGAGCAAATCTGATTGTATGGTTTCAGATCACGGCTCCATAAGACTAGTACGTCGAAGGAATAATCCAAACAAGGAAACCCTCATATATATACCCTTATCTTATGTCACCATAATCCAAGCACATACAATCCGACTGCACTCAGGGCATGATAAGAAAATAAGCAGGAGGCAGGTGGATACAAGGGATAAAGCAGAGTGTGAGCAGTTAATACGATAATACTCATAAAACCGGAAATCTGAGGTAAAACCAGCACAAGCAATATGGTAAAAATGAAAGGGCATTATATAAGCTTAAGCTACGGCCTCATGAGACTAGTACCTCGAGGGAGTAATCCAAACAAGGAAACCCTCATCTATATACCTTTATCTCATGTCACCGTAATCCAAGCGTATACAACACCCACAATTAGCGTCTTATTATTGTTATTATTATTATACTCGTCTTACCCTGATATCTAGCTATGTGAACTAGCGTCCCAGCACACATAGATCCATATCCGAGTAAAGCAAGGTTGTTATTGGAAACCAGCGGGGTATCAACGAACTATGTTTACAGTGGGTCCCGTGCATGCCCGGGACCACGGTCCAGGATTGTTCCGTTGCTTGGAAACGGAAGCCAGCCGCAAGGCTAAACAGGAGGACTTATGTATGCCCTTTTCAGGATTCAGGAGGAGGGAGCCAGCACTCCCCTCGGTCGCCTGGAGGCCCACAGGTCAGACCGGAAGTTTTAGTTGCACAACATACCTAATACCACTGTAAACACGAACACATATTGATAGCCGCATGTTTCCCCCGACCCGATGCAAGTTGTTCCTTTTATGATTCATTAGGTTAATTATCAATTTACGGGAATAACAAGGGCAGGACATGATCAGGAATTCAGGAGTTCAGGTCACTGTATATAATACAGGATAACAGGTCACTGATCATGATACAGGATATCAGGTCACTGTACATAGTACAGGATAACAAGGCAGGGTTCCCGTAAATGTGATAATCACAGGTCAGGTATATCATGCTGGGTGCCAAGTGATAGCATGACAGGAGATTGATATTAGACAGGCAACCAGTCATGTCAAGAGATTGATAATAATCTGGTGGCAAGTCATGTCATAACCAGGGTCTTGCCAAATAGTAACATGTCAGGTGTTAGATGATAACACTCATTGTCAGGTGATAACACATCAGTTGTCAGGTGATATACATGTGTTAAAAGTAATATGAAAACGACAAGTAGTATAGACAGGTGTCAGGCATGAAGTAATGGCATGGGGTAGAATAGTAGCTGAGCACAAACAAAGTGGAGCGGAACAAGCTGGAAGTACAGACAGCAAACAGTATTTAACACTGGAGAGTCTGGCGAGGTTACCGGGACGACTCGACTGAAGTACGAGCAGTAAATCCGGCAGCAACTCGCCTAGACGAATCTAGTGGTAAAGCGCTGAACGCTGATCATGATAACCAGGCGGAGCTGAACAAGCTGGAGGCATAAGCAGCGAACAGAGCTTAGACACTTATGCGTTCTGCGAGGTTACCGGGATACTCGGATTAAGATACGAGTAGAGAATCCGGCAGCAACTCGCCTAAACGAATTTAGTGAATAAAGCACTGAGCGCTAAGCATGCTCACCAGGCGGAGCTGAGAAACCTGACGATCCCAGTCACGCCTCTTCCGAGACAGTGAGGGACCGGAGGCTGAACTGAGAGACCTGCCGGTCCCAATCACCTCTCTTTCGAGATAGTGAGTGACCGGAGGTTGAAGGGGTCCGGAAGCCAAGTATGGTATAAGGCAGTACAATACATCACAGGCATGGTATATGTACAAGAAGGAACTACCCTAGTACAAGCATTCGTCACAGAGCAATACATGTCCAGAGATTGGCACTCGACCATACACAAATACAGGGACTCAGCCCAATACAAAATACATGGAATGGAATACATATCGACCCGACGAAGCGGGGAAACCCAAATGGAGGCGAGAGCGAGAACACTCGCCTAAATCACCGGAAAGCCGAAAAGTCTGGAATCCCTGGAACTCGCGCACGCGCCATAAATATAATAACATAAATATAGGGAGAGAAGGAGACACAGGGAGACGCGGGCTTGACAGTGGGACGCGAGGGTTGCAGACGCGGGAGACGCGTCGCAGGAATAGCAGACACGGGGATCACAAACGCGGGAATAGCAGACGCGGGATTCGCGTCGCATAGATGCCTCAAACGCGGGTTGAGATCCGCGTTAGGAAATAATCAGAGAGGAGGAAAGGTGATTCCTTTGTTGTGCCCGACGAAGGGATGTTCGGCCCCAATCCAAAAGGAGGGTACCGGCCCTAGGTCTTGCCAACGGAGAAGCACAGGAAGAACACAGACGCGGACTTTAGCTCCGCGTCGTGTTGACACGAGAGAGATACAGACGCGGGCGCTGGCCCCACGCTGCGTCGATACATAAACGCGGAGGCCGCGTTACGGATAGCCTAGACGCAGGGGAGAGACCCGCGTCGGCAAGTCACAAAGGGGGACAGGGAGTTGAGGAGAGAGAGAGAAAGTTGTAGGGAAAAGAGAGAGAAAATGAGGTGTATTTTGAAATAAAATTGGGATTTAAAGGAGTGGGGTATTGATGTAAATAGAGGGAAGTAGTTTTTGGAATGAAGTGGGGGTATTTTTGGAATGAGGGAGATTGTTTTTATTTAGGGAATGAAATGGAAGGAAAAAGGAAAGAAAGAAAAGGAGAAAGAAAGAAAGAATGAAAAGGAGGGGGAGTGGGGTGGCCGGCCGGTCACTGGCCGGCGCCGGCGGCCTGCCGGCGGCGGCGCCGCCGGCGGGGAGAGGGCGGCGCGCGCGCAGGTGGAGAGGAGGGAGGAGGTGTTGGGTCTTCTTTGGTGGTTGTTGTTGTTGTTGTAGTTGATGGAGGTGGTGATGGTGGTGGTGGTTGTGGTGGTTGTGGTGGTGATTGGTGGTGTTGGGAAGTTGGAGAAGGTGGAGGAGGTGGTGATGGAGTAGTTAAAGGGGAGAATTTGATGGTGGTGAGGGAGAATTTTGGAGAAGATGGAAGTGGATTGTGGATGGGTTTGGTGGAAATTGAAGGTTGTTGGTGGTTGGTTGAGATTGAAGATGGTGTTGGTGTGGAGAGGAGTTGTGGAAGAAGGGGTGGTAGAATTTGGGGTGAAAATGGTGGAGAAATGATGGAGAAATGGGTGGCCAAAGGAGGGAGAAGGAAGTCTTTGGCTGCTGGTTGTTTGCAGCCATGGCTCTCTGTTGGAAGAATTAGGGAGGAGAAAAGTAATAATGAAGGAGAAAGAAGAATGTGGGGTGGTTTTATATAAGGGAATAAAATAATAATAAAACATTGCCATTCCTACCTAATAATTGAAACCTGCGTTTCATTCCAAGAAAGATGGCTGCGTTTTTGCTGCCAACTCTCCCTTGGCTGCTGGAGGAAAGAAGGGGGAGAACTTAATAATGAAAGAGAGAGAGAGAGTGGGGTATAAATATATAAGGGAATAAATAATAACAAGTTTGACTTTTGAATGCCAAAAGAGACTAGTGTCTCCTACTCAAACGCAGCCCAAATTGGAAGGCTTGCGTTTAGGCCAAAATAGGCCAAACGCGGAAGTGGAAGTGGCGTTTCAAGGGAGAAGCAAAGCTGCGTTTAGCAAAAGGACAAAAGTCATGATGACTTGATGGGAGTTGATCTGAAGTGCATTAAATGCGGCATGGAGAAGATCTCCGCATTAAATGCGAAATCGAGGGTGATGAATCTCGCGTTTGAGGAAGGATAGAGAATAGGAAAAAGACAAAGTGGAATATCTGGACAAAATCCCTGTATCTGGGAAAACACCGAAAACTCCGGAAAAGTCCAAAAATAAAGTAACTTGGAAAGCTTCCCAAAAACTCTCAAAAATAATAAATATTATAAAATGATTTTTGGTGAAATCGGTTTTCAGGAATTCGATCTCATTTTCGAAATAAAAATCATAAGGTCGACCGTCAATACCGGTCTACACCGGGTCGGCCAGATTTTGATAAAATCTAAAAAATCCCAATAAATGTCTGAAAGAAGAAAATATAATTCTAAGAAGTAATATGAAAGCAGAATCTAGAAATTTGATTCCAATTGTAAATTAAAATTCCTGGAATCAACCAGTGATACTGGCCGATACCGAATCCAGTGGAATTTTCATAAATTCATAAAATTCTCAGAAAAAGGTATTTAGATAGCAAATGTGATTTTAAGAAATAATGTCTAAAGGCCCTTCTAGTAATTCCAATCCGTTTGTAAAATAAAAAAATCCGGGAATCGGTCAGCGGCACTGATCGACACCGGTTTTGAAGATTCCCAACTTAATCGAGGAAATTCCAGAAAATCATAGAAAATCTAAAATATTGGAAAATGATGTTCAAAACTGAAATCGGTCAAATCGGATTAGTAGAAAGACCAAATCGAGCGAAGCACTGGGTTCGGGCCCCCGGTTCAGACTAGGGTTAACTCCGAGTCCACGAATCCAAATCCAAGACAAAACGTTCATATAAATAGTTCGCAATACAAAACAAATACCGAAGGTAAATCGAAAAATACGATCGAAAAATCTGAATACGTAACTAAGTACGTATTCCGGGAACGGGGTGTTACACTCCATCCACCTTACAAAAATTGCGTCCTCGCAATTTCGATAAGGGGTGAAATGAACACAAAAAGGTAGGAATGAGGATTATGCCAATCAAGATATGAATAACTATGAGCTGTTCTCCCAGATCGACTGAACGGCTAACTCAAGACTGAGACATCTTTGTACTTCTGCCGTATATATACATCCTCTGACGTGCCATAATAATACTGACTCAATGTCTGCTTATGCAAGTACGCTGTCAGAACCCCATTCTGAATAATATAGAGTGAGCTGAGATAATCAATAATACTTCAATCAACTGTGAACCAAGGCTGATGAAATCCATAGAATTCCATAGTGCTGAAATTCATAATATAATAAAACCCTATATGGCGAGATGTTGTCCTTTTGCAGTAGAATCGCTGACGTGCTGCATACATACTAATCCTCCGAGAATAGACCAGAATACCCATGGTAAAGAAAATCCTGGTAATACTGAATATAATTCAAGAAGGCCAATAATTAAGAATTTCTGTATACTGGGTTTCGTTAACTCAGAAAGACGTAGCCAAGAATAACTGTAAAGAATTTGGAATACTGACTCATGAATGATAAACCAACTGCAGATGAAATAGGAAGAAGATATCTGAGCCCTGCAAGATTTGTAGAATGGATCATTGACAAGGCCATGGCGATAGCTCAGATATAGTGATGAAACTCTGTTCAGCAGATCCATAAAAGTACGCTAGAAGAAATCCGAAGAATGGCTAGAGTGCCAAGCACTGAAGGGACTAGCCACGGATGAAACCAAGCCTGGATGAGGTTATCGCGTAACACAGCTCAGGTGTTAAACATTAGGGTGCGGCGAGGCTAACGCTCTGCGAGACTCGCATATAGCGAAGTTCACGCGACGAAGCCAGCGCGTAACACAACGCTAAATGCTAAGCACCAGGGTGCAGCGAAACTCACACCTGGTTAGGTTCACGGATGACTAGAACACGACCCTCGCTTGGCGAGGCTAGCGGAGCCTTGGTCCACTAATTTAATAAAAACTGCCAGGAGTTAGTGGCTCTGAGAATATGATCAAGAAATTATAATAATTGAGACGTGTCCCGAATGCTGTCTTCTGAATAATAACCTGACTGCAGATTAGCTCTGAGAATACCCGAGTTCCATGAACATCGTCGAAGAAATCATGATCGCTATTAGAGGAATAGGAATGAAAAATATCATAACTTTGTCTGCCAGAAGTCCTGATTCTGAATTACTGTTGTATACTGACACTCCTCATGAAATGATGCAATCTATCTGACTATATAAGTGACGACTACTCTGCTTGATGTACTAGTCTCCCATGATGTATCCATAAATACAAGAATATAATGCGAAGCCGAAGATCTGCCCAGTATAAGACAATGTGATATACCAGAGTCGAGGAATGCCAGAACATAATGAGAGTGACTACATCTGCCCTGCTATTACCTCTCTAGCTACGCATATCTTAAGTTGGCATAAAGATCACGAAAATCAGAATGAATCAGAATAACAAAAATAGAAGAGATAGGAATCATGAAATAGGGAGAGAGATAGGACGGACTAGGATTGATGGTGATAGTGCAATGAGGAGGATATGATAGAGAGAAGTTTACCAACTCCCGGACATATTAAAATGGGGATAATAACTACGGTCAGTACTTCAAGGATTCCTCCTTCAGGTATCGAACACCCTTTCTGTTCTTCCCCTTTAGCCAGATCATATGTTTGCTTCCCTTCACCATGTGCCCTAGTTCTTGGTCTCCCTTGTATATGACTCCATGCTGGATGCTGGGGATGAAGTGAGGTTATTCTGACAATAGGTCTTGGATTTCCTCACAACGGTGATACTGGATGAGTTGATCTGATTGGTGTGATGTTCTCTGTCTCCTTGAACAGTCAGTCACATTTCAACTAATCTCTGAACCCGTGTATGACATAATTCATGACTTCTCCGGTGGTTGTGTTATAAGTGATCGCTTCAGATGATACTCCCATGTCATGTGTTGAGGGCAAGGTTGGAGGGATGGCTTAGCTAATAGGGCATCCAAGGGCCTGTCTGAGCCTTCACTTCCATCAATTAAGAGGGTTTCTTCACCAACTTCATCTACTACTCATCCTAATCTTTCTTCTCTGGGTCCATTCCACTTCCCGGATGATGACTGAAGAACTTGAGAATACTCCTTGGGCTGCTTGGGGATAAGAAACATCCTGCTCTTCATCTTCATTTCTCACTAAGATATTGCTTGCTCGGTTCTCCTTGTCGGCCACCATGTGAAACACCGATCGACTATACTTTAGGAACTTTGCAGTGTACTTATTTACAATCCAATCTCCCTACCGCAATTTGATAAATCATTCTTTCATTTCTTCCTGGACTATTACAGAGAAGAATCTTCCTATAAAAATCCTTCGAGAACTAGTCCCAAGTGTTGGTCTTCCCAGTCTCGCTGCTTCCGCCAACTATCACCTCCAGGTTACATCTTCTAACTGAATTCTTGATCATTTTCACCTAGTTCTTGTCAGGGACCCAAGTTGACTTAGAAGATCCATCAGGTTCACTGACCACTGCTATACATCCAGGGCTTCTCCATGCTTGAAAAGATTGCCGGCTGTAATTTCCTGAAATCCAACATGTCGTCTGGCTTCTGTTTCCGGAGTGCAACCAATGATCCTTGGGGCGGGACCTTCATCTGTACTTGATCGCGTCTCATCATATCTTGCAGAAATAGTCTCAAATCAAGATTTTCTCCGTTAGGGTTACCCTAGGAAGAAACCAGAACCGTTATGATTTCCCCATCTTTTCATGTCCGAGTTGGTCCAAGAATAACAAGAAACTGAAGTATGAAAGGATGGGAGAACTTCAGAATTCAAAGATAAGATTATCAAGAGAGAATGGATAACTTTGTACTTGTAGTTGGATTGTATAACCAAGACTCATGCATTCCAGTTGCAAATTTCTTTACCATTAATTTGCCGTCTGGACGTACTGAGGAGGTGAGAGCCTAAGCTCTGATACCAACCTGTAACGCCCCGATCCCGCGGGTACGGGGACGTCACTGCGACGTATATACGCAAGTCAGAAGTACCTTCACGTATATACGCTAAGCATCAGTACAGGCAAGAATCAGAGTACGGAAGCAAGTGGTGCATTATACATTCCAACATATGAGTACATTTACAAAGTTATCACCAGAGGTGATCCAATATTACATGAATATTACATCACCGATATGCGCAATTGCGAGATTACAAGCAGATGTACAAGAATGAATAGTACAAAAGGGCACTCACGAGTTTACAATAGGAAAACTCGAGAGGCACACAGGGGGCCTGGAAGGATAGAGCTCTGAACGGTCTGCTGGAGATCCACGCTACCGCTGCGCCACTCTGATCAGCAACTGGGAGAATCCACACGCTCCAAGCTCCATGACCTGGACATGAGAATCCAGGGGAGTCAGATGAAACTCCCCAGGCGAGTGTGATACAAAAGCCAAGTGGCGAGCAAGGATAAGCACATGGTATAGTGATAAAACCAAATAAAGCCGAGGACGAGCAAATCTGATTGTATGGTTTCAGATCACGGCTCCATAAGACTAGTACGTCGAAGGAATAATCCAAATAAGGAAACCCTCATATATATACCCTTATCTTATGTCACCATAATCCAAGCACATACAATCCGACTGCACTCAGGGCATGATAAGAAAATAAGCAGGAGGCAGGTGGATACAAGGGATAAAGCAGAGTGTGAGCAGTTAATACGATAATACTCATAAAACCGGAAATCCGAGGTAAAACCAGCACAAGCAATATGGTAAAAATGAAAGGCATTATATAAGCTTAAGCTACGGCCTCATGAGACTAGTACCTCGAGGGAGTAATCCAAACAAGGAAACCCTCATCTATATACCTTTATCTCATGTCACCGTAATCCAAGCGTATACAACACCCACAATTAGCGTCTTATTATTGTTATTATTATTATACTCGTCTTACCCTGATATCTAGCTATGTGAACTAGCGTCCCAGCACACATAGATCCATATCCGAGTAAAGCAAGGTTGTTATTGGAAACCAGCGGGGGTATCAACGAACTATGTTTACAGTGGGTCCCGTGCATGCCCGGACCACGGTCCAGGATTGTTCCGTTGCTTGGAAACGGAAGCCAGCCGCAAGGCTAAACAGGAGGGACTTATGTATGCCCTTTTCAGGATTCAGGAGGAGGGAGCCAGCACTCCCCTCGGTCGCCTGGAGGCCCACAGGTCAGACCGGAAGTTTTAGTTGCACAACATACCTAATACCACTGTAAACACGAACACATATTGATAGCCGCATGTTTCCCCCGACCCGATGCAAGTTGTTCCTTTTATGATTCATTAGGTTAATTATCAATTTACGGGAATAACAAGGGCAGGACATGATCAGGAATTCAGGAGTTCAGGTCACTGTATATAATACAGGATAACAGGTCACTGATCATGATACAGGATATCAGGTCACTGTACATAGTACAGGATAACAAGGCAGGGTTCCCGTAAATGTGATAATCACAGGTCAGGTATATCATGCTGGGTGCCAAGTGATAGCATGACAGGAGATTGATATTAGACAGGCAACCAGTCATGTCAAGAGATTGATAATATCTGGTGGCAAGTCATGTCATAACCAGGGTCTTGCCAAATAGTAACATGTCAGGTGTTAGATGATAACACTCATTGTCAGGTGATAACACATCAGTTGTCAGGTGATATACATGTGTTAAAAGTAATATGAAAACGACAAGTAGTATAGACAGGTGTCAGGCATGAAGTAATGGCATGGGGTAGAATAGTAGCTGAGCACAAACAAAGTGGAGCGGAACAAGCTGGAAGTACAGACAGCAAACAGTATTTAACACTGGAGCGTCTGGCGAGGTTACCGGGACGACTCGACTGAAGTACGAGCAGTAAATCCGGCAGCAACTCGCCTAGACGAATCTAGTGGTAAAGCGCTGAACGCTGATCATGATAACCAGGCGGAGCTGAACAAGCTGGAGGCATAAGCAGCGAACAGAGCTTAGACACTTATGCGTTCTGCGAGGTTACCGGGATACTCGGATTAAGATACGAGTAGAGAATCCGGCAGCAACTCGCCTAAACGAATTTAGTGAATAAAGCACTGAGCGCTAAGCATGCTCACCAGGCGGAGCTGAGAAACCTGACGATCCCAGTCACGCCTCTTCCGAGACAGTGAGGGACCGGAGGCTGAACTGAGAGACCTGCCGGTCCCAATCACCTCTCTTTCGAGATAGTGAGTGACCGGAGGTTGAAGGGGTCCGGAAGCCAAGTATGGTATAAGGCAGTACAATACATCACAGGCATGGTATATGTACAAGAAGGAACTACCCTAGTACAAGCATTCGTCACAGAGCAATACATGTCCAGAGATTGGCACTCGGCCATACACAAATACAGGGACTCAGCCCAATACAAAATACATGGAATGGAATACATATCGACCCGACGAAGCGGGGAAACCCAAATGGAGGCGAGAGCGAGAACACTCGCCTAAATCACCGGAAAGCCGAAAAGTCTGGAATCCCTGGAACTCGCGCACGCGCCATAAATATAATAACATAAATATAGGGAGAGAAGGAGACACAGGGAGACGCGGGCTTGACAGTGGGACGCGAGGGTTGCAGACGCGGGAGACGCGTCGCAGGAATAGCAGACACGGGGATCACAAACGCGGGAATAGCAGACGCGGGATTCGCGTCGCATAGATGCCTCAAACGCGGGGTTGAGATCCGCGTTAGGAAATAATCAGAGAGGAGGAAAGGTGATTCCTTTGTTGTGCCCGACGAAGGGATGTTCGGCCCCAATCCAAAAGGAGGGTACCGGCCCTAGGTCTTGCCAACGGAGAAGCACAGGAAGAACACAGACGCGGACTTTAGCTCCGCGTCGTGTTGACACGAGAGAGATACAGACGCGGGCGCTGGCCCCACGCTGCGTCGATACATAAACGCGGAGGCCGCGTTACGGATAGCCTAGACGCGGGGGAGAGACCCGCGTCGGCAAGTCACAAAGGGGGACAGGGAGTTGAGGAGAGAGAGAGAAAGTTGTAGGGAAAAGAGAGAGAAAATGAGGTGTATTTTGAAATAAAATTGGGATTTAAAGGAGTGGGGTATTGATGTAAATAGAGGGAAGTAGTTTTTGGAATGAAGTGGGGGTATTTTTGGAATGAGGGAGATTGTTTTTATTTAGGGAATGAAATGGAAGGAAAAAGGAAAGAAAAAAAGGAGAAAGAAAGAAAGAATGAAAAGGAGGGGGAGTGGGGTGGCCGGCCGGTCACTGGCCGGCGCCGGCGGCCTGCCGGCGGCGGCGCCGCCGGCGGGGAGAGGGCGGCGCGCGCGCAGGTGGAGAGGAGGGAGGAGGTGTTGGGTCTTCTTTGGTGGTTGTTGTTGTTGTTGTAGTTGATGGAGGTGGTGATGGTGGTGGTGGTTGTGGTGGTTGTGGTGGTGATTGGTGGTGTTGGGAAGTTGGAGAAGGTGGAGGAGGTGGTGATGGAGTAGTTAAAGGGGAGAATTTGATGGTGGTGAGGGAGAATTTTGGAGAAGATGGAAGTGGATTGTGGATGGTTTGGTGGAAATTGAAGGTTGTTGGTGGTTGGTTGAGATTGAAGATGGTGTTGGTGTGGAGAGGATTGTGGAAGAAGGGGTGGTAGAATTTGGGGTGAAAATGGTGGAGAAATGATGGAGAAATGGGTGGCCAAAGGAGGGAGAAGGAAGTCTTTGGCTGCTGGTTGTTTGCAGCCATGGCTCTCTGTTGGAAGAATTAGGGAGGAGAAAAGTAATAATGAAGGAGAAAGAAGAATGTGGGGTGGTTTTATATAAGGGAATAAAATAATAATAAAACATTGCCATTCCTACCTAATAATTGAAACCTGCGTTTCATTCCAAGAAAGATGGCTGCGTTTTTGCTGCCAACTCTCCCTTGGCTGCTGGAGGAAAGAAGGGGGAGAACTTAATAATGAAGAGAGAGAGAGAGTGGGGTATAAATATATAAGGGAATAAAATAATAACAAGTTTGACTTTTGAATGCCAAAAGAGACTAGTGTCTCCTACTCAAATGCAGCCCAAATTGGAAGGCTTGCGTTTAGGCCAAAATAGGCCAAACGCGGAAGTGGAAGTGGCGTTTCAAGGGAGAAGCAAAGCTGCGTTTAGCAAAAGGACAAAAGTCATGATGACTTGATGGGAGTTGATCTGAAGTGCATTAAATGCGGCATGGAGAAGATCTCCGCATTAAATGCGAAATCGAGGGTGATGAATCTCGCGTTTGAGGAAGGATAGAGAATAGGAAAAAGACAAAGTGGAATATCTGGACAAAATCCCGGTATCTGGGAAAACACCGAAAACTCCGGAAAAGTCCAAAAATAAAGTAACTTGGAAAGCTTCCCAAAAACTCTCAAAAATAATAAATATTATAAAATGATTTTTGGTGAAATCGGTTTTCAGGAATTCGATCTCATTTTCGAAATAAAAATCATAAGGTCGACCGTCAATACCGGTCTACACCGGGTCGGCCAGATTTTGATAAAATCTAAAAAATCCCAATAAATGTCTGAAAGAAGAAAATATAATTCTAAGAAGTAATATGAAAGCAGAATCTAGAAATTTGATTCCAATTGTAAATTAAAATTCCTGGAATCAACCAGTGATACTGGCCGATACCGAATCCAGTGGAATTTTCATAAATTCATAAAATTCTCAGAAAAAGGTATTTAGATAGCAAATGTGATTTTAAGAAATAATGTCTAAAGGCCCTTCTAGTAATTCCAATCCGTTTGTAAAATAAAAAAATCCGGGAATCGGTCAGCGGCACTGATCGACACCGGTTTTGAAGATTCCCAACTTAATCGAGGAAAATTCCAGAAAATCATAGAAAATCTAAAATATTGGAAAATGATGTTCAAACTGAAATCGGTCAAATCGGATTAGTAGAAAGACCAAATCGAGCGAAGCACTGGGTTCGGCCCCCGGTTCAGACTAGGGTTAACTCCGAGTCCACGAATCCAAATCCAAGACAAAACGTTCATATAAATAGTTCGCAATACAAAACAAATACCGAAGGTAAATCGAAAAATACGATCGAAAAATCTGAATACGTAACTAAGTACGTATTCCGGGAACGGGGTGTTACACCATGGTATCTCATCCTGAATAGCTCTAATTAGCTCATCCATCATTATGGCAAATAAGAATGTGCTCAATGCAGATCCTTGATGCAATCAATTGTGATGGAAAAATCACATGTTATGCCTCCACAAGTTTTGACATTTGCCACTACTCCATCATACATCACCTACCTAATCAATAGTTAGATTTGTTTATTTTTCATATATATATATATATATATATATATATATATATATATATATATATATATATATATATATATATATATATATATATTCTTCTCTTTTTCTTATAAGACGTAAGAATTTTTGTTTTTGAACCCTAAGTGTGTAAGTATATAAAGTATGCATATTTCATCAAGGAAAAGATCAAGACTAAATTACTTTTTCAAATTTTCTTCCTAATCCTAAGAATCAAACAAATAATCTTATTTTGACCAAGTATAAGAAATTATAATTATGATTCTCCTATTCCTTAAAAATTGACTTAATTTCTTATAAAAAAATATGTCAAAATATTGTTCTCTTTGCAAAATTTTTTTTTGATTTATGTTAGTCATGTTAGAACCCTCCCCCACACCTATCTCATGCATTATCCCCAATGTATGAAAGAAATGAATAAATGCATGAAATGAAATATAAAAGAGGAAAAGTTACAAATACACAGGGTCGAATAGACCCATAGCCATTTCATTTACCGGTATCGATTCCAAGAAAGATTTAAGGCGTTGACCATTTATCTTAAAATCATTCTCATTCTTAGTGTCACTAATCTCTACAGCACCCTGTGAAAACACGGTCTTTACAATGAATGGCCTAGTTCATCTCGATTTTAACTTTTCTGAAAAAAGATGAACCCTAAAATTATAGAGTAAGACTTTTTGTCCAGGGACAAAAGTTTTTCTCATGATAAACTCATCATAAAAAATCTTAACCCTACTTTTTGTTATTTTAGCATTCTCATAGGTTTCATTTCTCAACTCCTTGAGTTCAGAAATTTGCAATTTCTAAAGGTCATCGGCCTTATCTAAATCAAAATTTCGCTGTTTGATGGCCCATAAAGCTCAGTGCTCTAACTCAATAGGCAGGTGAAGCCCTTTCAAAGACTACCCTATTGGCCCAAAGGCCCATCACTCTAGTTTTGATGATGATTAACTCATGTAGTTATAGTACTAATGATCTTGTATTTAATTTGTCTCAGATTTGCGATCAAGATCTTAGTAGGTGTTTAGCTTCAATAAAAAATTTAAAGTCGTGTTTTGGAGCTAGCACTTGTTGATTCAAGAGCTTGTGCATCAAGATCACATCAAGTACTCAAGAGGAGTCTAGCTCATTGGATCATGGTTTGGACCAAGTCAAGAAGATGAGAAGACCTTCAAGTGAAGATCTCCAAGAAGACTTGTGTCTAGGTTTGTTTTGTTAAGATTTTGTTTTTAGATAAAATGTAAAGGATAGATTAGTTGGTGGATTGCTCAAGTATCATATACACTCACACATAAAATTTAGATGAGTTTTTATAAAAGAGTTTTCATTTTAAAAAAATACCGTTTTGGTTTTTGGAGTTTCATATATACATATGTTTTAACCAAAACTATTTTAGAGCTAAATGTCAAAAACATAGATATTTCATCGTATATGTGTAGTGGATCGTATCCATACACACTAAGCTTCAAAATTATTTAAAATATCTTATTTTTGTATTTGGAGAAGTTTCGAAAAATCAATTTGAAAAAATACGGATTTTGTTTTAAGCCAAAATTTCTAAATCACAAAAATAGTTCAAAATATTTGTAACATGATTTGATTTTTACTCAAACATGTTTGTATATCAAAGTATAATACTGAACTTATTTTTGTAGATTTTTAGAGATTTTATGGGATTTTATTGAAGGTAAAATGATAAACTTTTAATCCCTAAAAAATACTATTTTGGCCTTCTGCCGGTCGACCGCACGGTCGACCGAGCTAGAGGTCGGTCGATCGGGCGGTTGACCAACATGCACAAAACGTGCACGCCTTATTTGGCTGGAGGGCCGGTCGACCAACCCGGTCGACCGCCAGAAAGCTCTGCTCTCTGGAAATGATTTTTTAGGGATTGTGTCTGCTCTACGGTCGACCGACAGAGTTTGCTCTCTGTATCTAAGCTCCGGTCCACCGGCCGGTCGACTGGTGGCTCAACGGTCTGAAATCTGACTGTTAGCGGTCGACCGGCGGCAGTGCAGACTGCTGATTTGGACCCCAATGGCTAGTTTTTGTTAGCCTATATAAAGGGGTTCTCATGGACTGTTTTCTACAAGATTTGGAGAGGATTTCTGAGCTAGTTTTTCTTACTCTATTAAGTGTTTATCTCCATTTGTTTTATAGCCAAATACTTCCATTCAAAAGGAGAGTATATCAAGAGTTTTTAAAAGTAATTTCTTGTGTTTTTCACCACAAATTCAATCCTTATTTTTCTCACACATACTTGAGCTTTCCATTGATATATCTATTCTATAGGAGAGTTGTTGTGAGAGTGATTTTAGGTGATCAAAGTGTTGTGATCACCAAATTTCTCATTCTTACTTTGAGGAGGCGGATTTGCGGGTTCGCGGTGTTTCGGGTTCTAGTGAGAACTCATTGTAGAGGTGCGGCCTCGGCAAGCTAGTGTGCTTGCGGTGTGTAGTTCTTGCGGGAACGAGTGAAGGGACTAGAGAGTCCAAAGGAGTTCTAGTGTGAACTCACTTGTAGGTGTTGTGGCACTGAGTGATCCGGTGGGATCGGTTTTTAGTGAAAATCCTTCATAGTGTTGAAGGCGAGGACGTAGAGTAAGTGTGCTCGAACCTCAAAATAAATCTCCCGTGTTTGCGATTGCTCTCTCTCTATCTATCACTTGTCTTTATATCTTGCTTATGCTTATTGCTCATATCTTTACTTGCTTGATATATTTGTGCTTATATTGTTATATGCGTGGGAATTGTTTGCTCACACTTGTATTCAACCAAGAGAGCCAAAGCGGCACCTCAACTCTTATCTAGAGGAATCTTGAGGAGATAGTTTAGAGCCCTTCGCGAGGAATTCGGCTACACTCTTAGGTTATACTTGGTGTGTTGTGCTTAAGAATTTTTAGTTTGCATGAATAGTTTTAATTCTGCATTAATTCATTATTAGATTAGCTAGTCACCTATTCACCCCCCTCTAGGTGATTTCAATTGGTATCAGAGCCAAATGCTCTTGATTTGGGTCTAACAATCTTGAGTTATAGATCCTCTTTTATAGCTAATCACAATATTTGTACACACACATGAATTTCATGTCACCTCCCACTTTTGACATTCTTAACATCCAAACTTGGAAGGTTAAGATGTCTTTGTACCTCAAAGGCCTAGGTATTCATGTTTATCTTACTACCACTAAGGATTCATATGTTAGTAATAGCAAGTATATTGAGGCTAACTCAAAAGTCATTCATGCTTTAAAGTCAACCCTAAGTGATGATTATCTATATAGGGTTTCTAATCTTGATTCAGCTTTTATAGTATGGAACACCATTGTCTCCCTTGGCGAACAAGAACATATTATGCGGGGAGCGACTCGGATGTTGGAAGTGAAGCTTCCAACGTATGCTTCATGGTCCAAGGGGATAACCCCCTTGAGGTAAATACTGAATCCGAGCTAGAAGAGGATGTTGATATGCCATAGATGAACTTCAGTCTTTTTGTCAACAGCTCCTTGAAAAATATGATTTGCTTAAAAAGGAAAATAAGAATTTGAAAAAGAAATATGACTCCATTTTAGAAGAAAATGATTCTTTTAAAAATAAAGTTGCATGCATTGTAAAAGAAAATGAATTTTTAAAAAATGAGAATATTTCCTTATCTTCAAAATTAAATGATCTTTGTGAAGGAAATAATTCTTTGAAAAATAAAATTAGTTTGGTGGAAAAACAAAAGAAGTTGCTTTGACTGAAAATAACTCTTTAAAAAGAAAAGTTATTTCAAAAGAAAAAGAAAATGTTTCTAAAAAGAATAAAATAATGATTCTCATTCTCATCATGCTTTACATGCCACTATTGATCAAAATGAGATTAAATTTTTGAAAAAGAATAGATTGTTTGAGCTCAACTTTGAGTAATTGTGCATTTAACCATAAAAGATTTGAAACCTTGTTTCAAAGAAACAAGCTCCTCATGTACATGCACATCACCCACAACATGCATATGCACACTTTGCACGTCATGATCACACTCATACACATATGCATATTAGAGTGTACAAGTGTACACATTGCGGCCGCAAAGGCCATTTAGCAAGATTTTGTTATGATAGAATAAATTCTTTAAATTTTGCTAATAAGAATGTTTGGATTCCTTACAATGCTAACCCCCGAGGACCCAAAAGAAAATGGGTACCAAAATCCCCACCTTTTGTATTTGATGTAGGTGTAGGTTCTCACAAAACGTGAGGTTTGGTGCCTTGGTGGTGGATGCACATGGATTAGATGGACACACACATTGTTGCACCGCTATCAAGGAAGTTTGATGGGACGACCACCATGTTTTGAAGACTTGGAGTATAGTTCTTATGGTTTGGTAACTATCTCTAAACTCCTATTTTATTTACATGCTTTTACATTGATAATTTTTAGCATGTTCATGTTTTATGCTTCATGTGGTAAATACTAGTTTAGATGTAGTTTTGTCAAAACTTGTGTATATACTTGTACAAGTAGTGAGCAACAATTTGATTCGTATATGTTTGCACTTCATTGCTCATTTGTACTCACTACATGTACTTGTATAGCCTAGTTTTGATGATTCACTCATTTACACTTGTTTTGTCTATTTTCATGTTTTTACTTCATGTATATGTAATCTTTTGTTCAAAACTAATAAATATACATGTATGCTCTCGAGTCACTTGCTTTCATGCAAATTACATCATGGACTCATTTTAGTTTAGGATATGTATGTATATTGTTAGCCTTGGATAAATCATACATTTACCTTGAAGGTTATTTTTAAATGAAAAATAAAATCTTTATGATTTTCATATTTGTTTGATAAAATGAATTTTAATGTTTTTCACATGATTGATGTTTTTGAGCCTAATTGACTATTTTCATGAATATGCTATTCACATGATGCTTGTACACTCACATTATTTTTTTTATTTATGACTTTATTTCATGAACACTTTTGAGCTTTATAGATTTAGAGTGTCATCTTTTGTGTATTTAGTATATTTCAAGAGATACATATGATTTGTTTTCATATTTGAAGGATCTTTAACTATTTTTTTCAAAAATTACTTTAAACTAGTTATTTATTCTTCAATGGATAGAGTTTTCAAAATTTTATGAAATACTTTCAAACTATTATTTTTGAAAACCCTTCCAACCCTAAAAGGACGGATGGATGGGCGACCATGCCTTGTATGCTCAAATTAAATATCTTTTATCATGTGCATGAAAATGGTGGATTTTTATGAGTTATACACTTGCTTCTCATCATAGTCTCAATTGGTATCACAGTTGACATTTTTTTTATATACTCATAATTTGTTTCTATATATGTATGCTTTAAATTTCAAATAATATCAATTTCTATTGGTATTTTCATTTTCATACATATATATGATGTGTTTATGCTTGATTTACATGATATTTACATGTTTAAAGCACAAATTATGTTTATGCTAAGCTTGAATTAAATCTTATTTTCAATTGGTATCTCAATTGGTATTTTTAGAAGCGTATGCATTATTTTCAATTGGTAGTTTATTGATATCAAATTTTACAATATACTTCAATTGGTATCAATATGTTTCTATTTCCAATTGGGTTTAAATTTCATTTGGTATCAATATGTTTTACCTATTTGGTATCAAAATCCACCATATATTTCAATTGATATCAAAATATAAAATATTTCTTCATTGGTATCAAAATGTACAAATGTTTTAATTTCAATTGGTATCACAAATTTCTTATTTCATATGGTATCAAAATCTTGTGATATCTAAATTGATTTATTGATTTAAGAAAAAATTCAAAATTTGTATTGTTTATTTACAATTGGTAAAATGTTGTTCAAATGATATCTCAAAATTTGATTTAAGAAGATTTCAAAATTTGTTTTAAAGTAACTTAAAAATGTTTTGATATGTATTGTCTATATGCAAGGGGAGCTTAACATTTCTTCTACATATAGATTCATGTTGAGTGTATCTTATATTGAGGAGGTTGACATCTCTTCCTTATGTGATACACGTGTGTAGGGGGAGCTTCACATCTTCACTTATGCATTGTATATTATGCGTTATGTGAGTTAGGGCTTGTCATCCCTTCTTCATGTAATGCATGTATGCGGGGCTAACTTAGCGTCTTCCTCTTCATGAATATATATCGCATATATATATCTTTATTGTTGATTTAGTTTTTACCCCTATGTTGATGATTGAAAAAAAAGGGGGAAAAGATTTTGAGTTTATATATGCATATTTGTGTTTTTGTATATATTGAGTTTATGCATCTTGTGTTTTTGAGGAGAATATTTTTGAAAGTTCAAACAAAAGGGGAAGAAAGTTTTTGGAAAAAGAAGTTTTGATTCATGCATGGTTCTCTCACCCTATTGATGCATATATGTTTGTTTAGTTTTATACACTTCATTGCCATATCCTATTTGTTTATTGTTATGCATGAGTTAAGGGAGAGCTTCTATGAAGCTTAACTTTAACCCATGCATATATAACTCAATGAGTTTTGTCATCATCAAAAAGGGGAGATTGTTGGCCCAAAGGCCCATCACTCTAGTTTTGATGATGATTAACTCATGTAGTTGTAGTACTAATGACCTTGTGTTTAATTAGTCTCAGATTTGTGATCAAGATTTTAATAGATGCTTAGCTTCAACAAAGGATTTAAAGTCGTGTTTTGAAGCTAGCACGTGTTGATTCAAGAGCTTGTGCATCAAGACCACATCAAGTACTCAAGAGGAGTCTAGCTCATTGGATCATGGTTTGGACCAAGTCAAGAAGATAAGAAGACCTTCAAGTGAAGATCTCCAAGAAGACTTGTGCTAGATTTGTTTTGTTAAGATTTTATTTTAGATAAAATGTAAATGATATATTAGTTGGTGGATTGCTCAAGTATCATATACACTCACACACAAGATTTAGATGAGTTTTTATAAAAGAGTTTTCATTTTGGAAAAATACCGTTTTAATTTTTAGAGTTTCATATATACATATGTTTTAACCAAAACTATTTTAGAGCTAAATGTCAAAAACATAGATATTTCATGATATATGCGTAGTGGATCATATCCATACACACTAAGCTTCAAAAATGTTTAAAATATCTTGTTTTTGTATTTGGAGAAGTTTCAAAAAATCAATTTAGAAAAATACGGATTTTGTTTTAAGTCAAATTTCTAAGTCACAAAAATAGTTCAAAATGTTTGTAACATGGTTTGATTTTTACTCAAACATGTTTTCATCAAAGTATAATATTGAACTTATTTTTGTAGATTTTTAGAGATTTTATTGAAGGTAAAATGACAAACTTTTAATCCCTAAAAAAATACTGTTTTGGCCTTCTGTCGGTCGACCGTACGGTCGACCGAGCTAGAGGTCAGTGGACCGGGCGGTCGACCAACGTGCACAAAACGTGCACGCCTTGTTTGGCTGGAGGGTCGGTCGACCGACCCGGTCGACCGCCAGAGAGCTCTGCTCTATGGAAATGGCCCCGGTCGACCGGGCAGTCGACGACAGAGAGTGTCTGCTCTCTGTATTCAGGCTCCGGTCGACCGGCCGGTCGACCGGTGGCTCAACGGTTGAAAATCTGACCGTTGGCGGTCGACCGGGCGGTCGACTGACAGCAGTGCAGACTGCTGATTTGGACCCCAACGGCTAGTTTTTGTTAGCCTATATAAAGGAGTTCCCATGGACTATTTTCTACTAGATTTGGAGAGGTTTTTTGAGCTAGTTTTTCCTACTCTATTAAGTATTTATTTTCACTTGTTTTAGAGCCAAATACTTTCATTCAAAAGGAGAGTTTATCAAGAGTTTTTAAAAGTGATTTCTTGTGTTTTCCACCACAAATTCAATCCTTATTTTTCTCACACATACTTGAGCTTTCCATTGATATATCTATCTTATAGGAGAGTTGTTGTGAGAGTGATTTTAGATGATCAAAGTGTTGTAATCACCAAAGTTCTCATTCTTACTTTGAGGAGGCGGACTTGCGGGTTCGCGGTGTTTCGAGTTCTAGTGAGAACTCATTGTAGAGGTGCGGCCTCGGCAAGCTAGTGTGCTAGCGGTGTGTAGTTCTTGCGGGAACGAGTGAAGGGACTAGAGAGTCCAAAGGAGTTCTAGTGTGAACTCACTTGTAGGTGTTGCGGCACCGAGTGATCCAGTGGGATCGGTTTTTAGTGGAAATCTTTCATAGTGTTGAAGGCGGGGACGTAGAGTAAGTGTGCTCGAACCTCAAAATAAATCTCCCGTGTTTGCGATTGCTCTCTCTCTATCTCTCACTTGTCTTTATATCTTGCTTATGCTTATTGCTCATATCTTTACTTGCTTGATATATTTGTGCTTATATTGTTATATGCTTGAGGATTGTTTGCTCACACTTGTATTCAACCAAGAGAGCTAAAGCGGCACCTCAACTCTTATCTAGAGGAATCTTGAGGAGATAGTTCAGAGCCCTTCATGGAGAATTCGGCTATACTCTTAGTTATACTTGGTTTGTTATGCTTAAGAATTTTTAGTTTGCATAAATAGTTTTAATTCCGCATTAATTCATCATTAGATTAGCTAGTCACCTATTCACCCCCTCTAGGTGATTTCATACCCTATATGTAGACATCCTTAGAATTGTCTTGAAAGCGGTTTTGTACACCCATAAGGCATCTACCAATTTGGTGGACCTGTCTTTCCTATTTTGTTTAACAATCTTCTCTAAAATAAGCTTAATTTGTCTATTAGAGACCTCTACCTGCTCACTAGTCTGAGAATGATAAGGTGTGGACAATTTATGAGTTATGGCATGCTTTCATATAGGACTTTCAAAGGATTTATTGCAAAAGTGGATGCCATTATCACTGATGATAGCACGAGGGGTTCCGAAGTGCGAGAAGATGTTCTCTTTCAAAAACTTGATGACAACCTTGTTGTCATTAGTTTTGCTTGGAATGACTTCTACCCACTTGGACACATAGTCCACAATAATAAATATGTATTGGTTCCCAAATGAATTAGGAAATGGACTCATAAAATCGTTGCCCCAAATATCAAAGAGTTCTATTTCTTGAATTGGGTTAAGGGGCATCATGTTTCGCTTTGAAATTCTTCCTACCATTTGACATTTAGGGCACATCTTGCAAAACTCAAAGGCATCTTTAAATAAAGTTGGCCATTAGAATCCACTTTCTAGTACTTTTTCAGTAGTTTTGCGGGGACCAAAGTGTCCACCGCATGAAAGCTCGTGACAAAAACACAGAACACTCTTAATTTCCTCATCGGGAATGCATTTCCTGATGACTTTGGTCGAAATAATACTTGAAAAGATATGGTTCCTCCCAAAAGAAATACCGGACTTGAGATAAGAATTGGAAGACATCTTATTTAGACCAATGAGATAGAGTTTAGTTCGTGACTAAGTAATTTACTAAGTCAGCGAGCCAAGGTTCCCTAAAGGCAACCAAGAGTTGTTCATCGGAAAAGTTATCATTGATGGGCAGTTCATTGCATGATGAGTTTGGAATATGCGAGAGATGGTTAACAACGATATTTTCTACGCCTTTCTTATCTTGAATCTCGAGATCGAATTGAAGAAGTAAGATCCAACGAATTAGTCGGGCCTTAGCATCTTTTTTTGCTATAAGGTATCTTAGCGCAGAATGATCGGTAAAAATGGTGATTTTGGACCCAAGTAGGTAGAGATGAAATTTCACTAATGCAAATATTACAACCAAGAATTTCTTCTAGGTCGTAGTGTAATTCATTTATGTATCATTGAGAGTCCTGCTTGAATAGTAAATCATGTGCTGCTTGTTATCAATGTGTTGTTATAAGACATCGCCTATAGCAAAATCCGAAGCATCGCACATGATTTCAAATAGCGTTGATCAATCCGGTGCAGAGATAATTTGTGCATAAATAAGTTCATTTTTCACCTTCTCTTAAGCATTAAGACATCCACTATCAAAAGTGAAGGACACATCATTAGCTAAAAGGTTGGTTAAGGGTCTAACAATTTTGCTAAAAGTCCTTAATGAACCTACGATAAAAACCGGCATGTCCTAAAAAGGATAGGATATCTTTAACACGCTTTGGCCGGGGGCTTGACTATGACCTTAATCTTGACTTTATCCACTTCAATTCAATTTTTAGAAATTTCGTGACCTAAGACAATTCCATGTCTTATCATGAAGTGGCATTTCTCCCAATTTAGTGTCAGGTTTTTCTCGGCACAACGTTGGAGGACGAGTTCGAGATGGTGAAGACATTGATCGAATGAGTCTCCATAAATTTAGAAATCATCTTTAAATATATCCAAAAATTGTTCTACCATATCAGAGAAAAGACTCAACATGCAACGTTAAAACGTTGCTGGGGCATTGCAAAAGCCGAAAGGCATTCGACAATAAGCAAATATCCCAAATGGACATGTGATCGTGGTCTTTTCTTGGTCCTCCGGAGCAATGGGAATCTGATTATACCCCCAGTAACCATCCAAGAAACAGTAATACTCGTGGTCAGCCAAATGTTCAAGCGTTTGGTCAATGAAGGGAAGCGAAAAATGGTCCTTACGAGTTGCTGCATTTAGTTTCCTATAGTCGATGCAAACTCAAATTTTCATGAGAAGTCGAGTTTGGTCCAACTCTTTGTTCTCGTTTTTCACCATGGTGAAACTGGATTTCTTCGAAACCGCGTGGACAGGACTGACCCACTGGCTATCAGAAATGGGATGGATTATCCCATTGTCTAAGAGTTTCACGATATCAGCATGAACAACCTTTTGCATTATAGAGTTTAACCTATGTTGCGGGTCTCTCTTTGGCGTCGCTTCTTCATTGAGATGAATGAAATGTTGAACTATGGCTAGACTTAATCCCTTTATGTCAGTCATAGTCCAATCAAAGGCTTTCTTATGTCTCCTAAGAATTATTTTAAGATCTCTTCTTCCCTGCCAGTCAAATTGGATGCAATTATGACGGACAGGTCTCTTGTTCGCCTAGATAGACGTACTTGAGATGTGTAGGTTTCAACTCTTAGAAGGCTCAATGGAAGGAGGAGTCAAGTTTATGGGCTTCATATTTGGTGAAATAGGGTTTGAGGCCCAATTCATAGCAGACTCGACAATCTGATCAAGGTTAAAGTCTTCAGACTCTAATTCGAAGTCACAATCAGGTTCTAGTTCCAATTCTCCTCTATGTTCGCTTGTCAAGTTCTCAATGAGGTTGACTTCAAATGTTTGATCCTCAACATCACGAAGTTGCTTTCCTAGGTTGAAGACATTGACTTCTCTAGTCATGCCTCCAAAGGTTATTGATCGGCTAAAAGCATGCACAAATATAAGTAAAGGAATGTGGGTCGATGTTACTGCTTTTGCGATTTTTCTATAGTAGCAAAGTGGTTATACGGGTCGTATTCACAAGGGGCGAGAGCGATGGAAGCTTTAATGCGGCTTCGTTGTTCAAGTAAAGAGAAAGATCTTTGTTTCAAATAAAGAATTGAAAAGAAAACAAATAATGTTTCAAAGATTTGGTTGAAGTTCTGTAAAAGTGGATTTTCTTAATGGTAAAAATGTATGGCTAACTTTCTACTAAGTGCTCCCACTAATCTTTAACTTCTTGAAGATGTAGCCTCACGATGGATCATAGGCAAGCATAACCCTTATGCATAGGAACTTATACATACACACACACACACTCTCTCTCTCTCTCTCTCTCTCTCTCTTCACTCTAATGGCTAAACTAACTAGAAAAAGAAGAAAACATAAAGCAACTAAAAATCCTAGAAACAAATTAATAACAATCTCTCAAACTCTGGATATCTCCTCTATAGAACCCCAAGGGGGCATTTATAGGCACCGGGAGAAAGAGGGCCAGGGGGCAACCCCTGGCCCGAGGCACTGGCGCGGTCGCGCCAGTGCGGCCGCGAAAACGCGGCCAGAGCCGCGTTTCTGCGGTTGTACCAGGGCGGCGCGCGCAGTGCCGCTTGCCATGTGCGGTCGTATCGGTCCCCTGTCAGTTGTACTCTCCAGATTTCATATTTGAGTCCCTAGATCTGACAGAATCTCTACCTAAAGTCAATGGCTACTTTGTAGGGTTTTAATTATCCATTAAATGGTGATTTAGGGTCTTCTTCTTCATTGCACACCATGGACCCAGGATCACACAAGCAAAGCATTATTAGCAGTATTTTATATAAGATAATTGTGCAGATGTGATAAAAATTATGCAATATTAGAGACTAATCAGTTAACCTCATGGACTCATTCCTACAGTTGATAATAGCATTGACAGTAGTAAGGAATGAGCGCCCTAACATAACGGGAGTTTGAGATCTAGGATGGGACACAAGCTGTGTCTCAAGAACCATGAAATCAACGAAGTAGATAAACTCCCCGACCCGAATAAGGACGTCATTAATTTCCTTTTGGAAACTTTCACTGACCAGTCAGCCAGTTAGATGGTGACTCGAGTTGGATTAAGATCACCCAACCCGAGTTGTTGATAAACTGCGAAAGGGAGCAAGTTGATACTTGCTCCCAAGTCAAAAAGTACATGACTAATCTCGGCTTGTACTATAATGGATCCTTGTGCTTGACAGGGATAGGACCAGATAGTAGCTCACTAATGTTAGTGGCTAAAAATGCTTTCTTGGGCACATAAGTCTTTCTCTTCTTGGTGCAAATGTCCTTAAGAAATTTTACATAAGATGGGACTTGTTGGATGACATCAAGAAGTGGCACATTTATCTTCACTTGATTGAAGATCTCAATTATCTTTCCATGTGTGGATTCTACTTGTTGTTATTTGATTATTCATCATTTTGCATATTTATTATCACATTCTCATATTTATTTTTAATAAAACACTGCTATTTGGTCTATTTTTGCTTAGTGATGTGCAGACCTTTATAAAAAGGAAAAAAATAGGAAAAGAGCCCAACAAGCCCAAAAAGCCTAATAAATTCATAGATTTGAGGCAATCATATTTGGAGATTGAAAGGAAAATCTAATTAAATTTGTGATTGAAAAATCAATTATTCTCCAAGTAGAAGAAAGGATATTCTCAACATATTTAGGGTTTAAATCTAAATTCTGAGAATATACCCTTTGATTATATGGCAAGATAGAGTCATAGAAGGAAACTCAAAAAGTCTACAATCAAAATTCAGATTTAGGCTGAGCATCATTTAGTAATTTAATCACAACTTTCGTTATAAAAATGCAAATCTGATGATTCAAGATGCGTCAGAAAGTAGACTAAAAGGGCTACAACTTTTCTATTGACTACTATTTTCATTTCAATCTTTTGATGAGTCATATTCATCCATCAATATGACAGCTAGCTGCAGCCCAACTCAATTAAATTTTCAATCAAGAGAAGGTAAAGATATACTCAGCATATTCACAGTTCAACTTCAAAATTCTGAGAATATACCTTTTGATGAGTCAACATTTTGATGAGTAACTATCTCAGAGTTCCTCCTATAAATACTCTAGCATAGGCATGAGCAGATATATCTCAGATTCGAAGCAGAGTTAGATTTTAAGCCAGTTTTTCATTCTTTTTAGTGTAGATTTTTATTTTTCCTTTTATGTAATTTTTACTTTTCTTTATGTAACTGAAAGGAGAAACGAATTTCATAAAGGAATGAGAGCAAGCTTGTACTGAGGGTGACACCAGTGTAAGTAAGTCTTTTCTTTCATTGTTTTTTGAATCGAATCGAAGTTTCTTTTTCTTCTTTACTCGTATTTTTGTTTATTTTCCTCTGATGTGTTGCAATTCAAGTGAATCTAATAGCCTCGAGACTACTTCGTCATTGCAAGTGCCCTTGATGGCCTATGGTGATGAACAACCATTCTTTTGTTAGTTTAGCTTACCCTTTTATTCATATTGTAGATCGGGAGTGGGGAAGATCCTATACGCCATGCTTGATCGCCTTCAACCACTAGGTAAGTCGTAGCTACGGATCCGAGGTATATGAGCACTGAAGAGGTAAGTAATTTTTAGGTTTAACTTTTTTCTTTTCTTTTAATTTTTAGTTTAAATCACCAACACCACAATCTCACAACTCTTTTATCACTCTTTTCAATTTCTTTGTATATATCTATTTTTTATTTTCTCCACCTTCTCAATCTACCACTTTCTTCCTAACTTAACTTTAACCTATTTTCCTTTTCTTTAAAAGAAAAAAACAAAAAGAAGATCGTTAACCATTGATTGTAACTTAAAAGAGAACTTGCTAAAAAAGCTTCCATCGCTAGTCCCTCCTTGTGAATCACGACACGCATAGCCACTTGCTATAGCGGTAGAATTAAGCACCTTGCACTACTGTTATAAAGTTCTGAAATTTTATATTCTTGTGTGCAGGTAAAACCTCAATCAAATTTTGGCGCCGTTGAGGGGAGGGACGGTAAGTTTTCTCTTTTTAGATTTATAATTTTGGTTAACTTTCTTCTTTGTTCTTGGTGTTAACAAGAAAACTTTTGCTGCAGTGGACATATAAGTGGCCTTGGACTCTGCTCTACAAAGAAAAGCCCAGAAACTCTCAGATTTACTACATTCCAATAGCAATCTGAGTGAACTACTAACCTGTATTTTTGCAGATTGGCTGAATTGCAAAGCTAAAATTCTGTATCTATTTATTTCCTTGTTTGTCTCACTGTACATTTTTTCTAACTTCAACAGTAAAATGATGTTGGTTAAATGCTAAAAATAGTTTAAACTTTACATTTAGGCACGTGTCTAATTCGTTTACATTTTATATTACTGTTGAAGAGTGCTGGAGCAAAAGGTACGTATGCATAGCATATAGTTTAGGAAACATTCTTGGGTGATTTTGCTTGTGAATGTTACTTTTCTATATCTTGCACACATTGCACTAAATTGATTTAAGGGCTTGTCCTATAAACAAGATAAGATGGGGAAGTCATTACCCTCCCTTAACCCATAAACCATCTCCCCACTCACTAACCAGCCTAATTAAAACTGAGTAGACATTGGCCCTAGGGACATCTCGGACTCCTATAAGAGACTGACCTAAGGGGAAAGTTGATTTGAATTTGACTCTTGGTAAATCGGTGTTTAAGGTTGGGGATTGAGGGGCGAAATCTCAAAGGTTGGTGGTTTGGCATAATTACGCCCATTGCTTAGGCACGGATGCCCCCCACCGATCTTACCCCTACCTGGCCGATTAACTTGTGGTCAGATTCGACAATATACCCCCCGTGGACAGTCTAACCAGTTAGGAGTCGTCTAGGTCTAAGATCTACCCTAACTTAGGTTAGATTTTTCTTTTTATTTGTTTGCTTATTTGTTTGTTTTTCTTTGTTTTTGTTTGACATTTCTTTTGTGATATGGCTTATAACAACAAAATTTTCAATTTTAATGGTAATCCATGTTACACCCCAACCTCTTTTTCCGATATTACCAACCTGGCATATCATAACTTTAACCAACCTAGTGTGTCGGATTGGTCTTATCTGAATCAATACAACCCATTCCCCAATCTTATGACCATAATTACCAAATTAATTCCAACTCTTCATAGAGTCAATGGGAATTCACCTCCCCCGAGTCCAATTTTCAACCAACTTGTCCTCCTTATCTACCTTGTCCATAATTTTCACAATATTCATTCCCCGATTTTGCTTCCTATACTCCTTTGCTAAACCAACTCATTGAACAAAAATCCGAGCTGGAAAAGAGTTAAAAGCCATGCAGGAGGCCGAACAAAAATTTCAGGCCTCCCCAAATCCACAATATTTCCAAGATTCATACTCAGTTTCACTAGTTCAAAATAGAAAACCATCAATCTTGAAAATGAGTATGCGTGAGTTCGAGCAACATTCACAAAATCTGATGGATTCACGATTTTACCACAAATTCCAAAATAAAACTTCATCTTTTCAAGTCCAATCGTAACAAAATGATGAACCAATTAACTATGAAAAGCTGCTTGAAGCCATGACTCAGGCTCAAATCACTCCTAATCATGACATAGATATAATGGTCAAAGCTCTCCGTTCTAACCATTTGACCATTCCTGATGTCGCTAACCATTCTGTTAGAGCCAAAGAATCATGTTATTTTGGAAAATAATATTTCATTTCAGCACACCCATTTGAACTTACCCAAACTCTAAATTTTGAAAATCACATTGACATTTTGGCAAGTTATCCCTTTCCTGAAATTGAACTTGAGAATGAATATGCTCCTGAAGCTCAACTTGGTACTTCAATTCTACTTCCTAATTCAATAATGACTCCAGTGTCGTCACCTGATTTCAATCCTTCTCTAGAGTCCACATTGGATCCTGTGCCTGTCCATCGGGAAATCGAATCACCAATCTTTTATGATCATCATATTGAACTTGACCAATTTCATACTTTTGAAAGTCCTATTGATATATTGGCAAGTTTTCATTTTTATGAAATTGAACTCAATGAGAAATGTGACCTTGAGTCTCAAATTTGTGATCCAGTTCAAATTTTTGAATCAATATTAACTCCTATTTTGCTACCTGATATGAGCAATATTTTAGAGTCAGTTTTGATTCCCATACCTGTCATTCTTGAACTTTAATCACCAATCTTAGAAAGTCACATTCCATTGTGGGGAAATGAATGTGAACTTGAGTTTCAACTTCTTGATTTGGACCCACTTCCTGAACAAATTTTGACTCCTAAACCTTTACTTGACTTTAGTCATTTTCCTGAGTCGATTGTAGTTCATGCCCTTCCTAATTTCAGATCAATCATTTTATCTTTTCATACTCTATTTTGGGACAGAGGTGCTGATAATAATGACTCTGAAATTAATTTGAAAATTTAAAGATTAGATGGGGTAAAATTCTTAATAAAAATCATTCATATATATATCATTTTAGTGGGTTACATTAGAGAGGTTTCTGGTGGATTTTTTTAAACTCCATGCAAATTAGATTGAGCCGCATTTTGTGGACCAATCAGACCACCACCAGAACCACAACCATAAGGTAATATTTTTCTTCCCTTTCTTCTTTTTCATACATCTATGCATTAATTCATACATTGAGGACAATGCATGAGATAGGTGTGGGGGAGGGCTCTAACATAACGTAAGTTTTCCTTTTATTTTTAATACAAAAACATTATTAATATTTTCTTTACTTTTAAAAATTTTTTGAAAATGGAAACAATATTTTGACATATTTTTTGTAAGAAATTAAGTCAATTTGAAGGAACAGGAGAATTATAATTAGGATTTCTTATACTTGATCAAAATAAGATTATTTGTTTGATTTCTAAGGTTAGGAAGAAAATTTGTGAAAGTAATTTAGTCTTGATCCTTACCTTGGTAATATATGCATGCTTTATATAGTTACACACTTATGGTTCAAAAATAAAGATTCTTATGCCTTATTAAAAAAAAAGAGAGAGAAAAAGAAAAAAATATATATATATATATATATATATATATATATATATATAATATATATATATATATATTGTTGGCCCAAAGGCCCATCACTCTTGTTTTGATGATGATCAACTCATGTAGTTATGTTTACTAATGATCTTGTGTTTAATTAGTGACAGATTTATGATCAAGATCTTAGTAGGTGCATAGCTTCAACAAAGGATTTGAAGTCAAGTTTTGGAGCTAGCACGGTTTGATTCAAGAGCTTGTGCATCAAGATCACATCAAGTACTCAAGAGGAGTCTAGCTCGTTGGATCGTGTTTGGACCAAGTCAAGAAGATGAGAAGACTTCAAGTGAAGAGCTTCATGATCAAGACTTGTGTCTAGGTATAAGATTTTTGTTTTAGTTAAAATGTATGGATAGAATAGTTAGTGGATTGCTCAATAACATATCACACACACACACTCTTGATTTAGTTGTCTTTTCATAAAAGAATTTTCAGTTTAGAAAAGACTTTCATTTTGGAAAAATACTTTTTGATTTTTGGAATTTCTTATATGCATGTCTTTTATCCAAAATCATATTTAGAGCTTAATGCCAAAAACATAGATATTTCATTTTAATTGTGTAGTGGATCATATCCATACACACTATGCTTTAATGAATTCAAAATATCTTGTTTTTGTATCATGAAGAAGTTTGGAAAACAAGTTTTAGAAAAATACAAGTTTTCATTTGAGCCAATATTTTCCTACTTACAAAAATAGTCCAATCTTTTATAACATGCCTTGATTTTGTGCAAGCATGTTTGTTTATCAAAGTATATTGGTAAAACTATTTTTGTAGATTTTTAAGTATTTTATGGGATTTTATGTGAGCCAAAAAGACCAAGTTTTAAATCCCAGTTTTTCAGTTTCAGGCTTCAGCAAGTCGACTAGTCGGCCGACCAAGTCGACTAGGGCTGAAGTCGGCCGACTGGCTCGGTCGACCGACGTGCACGACGTGCACGCCTTGACCTGGCAGATGGCCGGCCGACCGACACAGTCGACCGGAACTGAGAGCGGTGCTCTCTGTTCTTTTCGGTCGACTGGGCGGTCGACCGGAGGCTCCAACGGTCTGATTTTTGACCGTTGGCGGTCGACCGGACGGTCGACCGTTAGGCCTGACAGACCTCCAACGGCTAGTTTTTCTAGCCCTATAAATTTGGGGGTTTGGGCATTGTTTTTCACCAAGATTTCTAGTAGACTTTGAGCCAGTTTTTCCCACTTCATTAGAAGAGTTTTCTCCACTAAATTGAGAGCTAATACTTCCAATCAAAAGGGGAGTTTTATCAAGAGTGTTTTAAAGAGATTCTTTGAGTTTTCCTCCACCATTCTCATCCTTGTTTTCTCACACAACACTTGAGCTATCCATTGCTATATTTACCCTATAGGGAGTGTTATTGTGAGAGGATTTTAGGTGATCAAGAGTTGTGATCACCAAAGTTCTACTTTGTTCCTTTGAGAAGGCGGACGGTTGTGTTCGCATTGTTTCGGGTCCTAGTATGAACTCGGTGGTTTAGAGTTCGGTTGTGAACTCTTGGTTTGAGGTGCGGCCTCGGCGAGCTTGTGGGGCTTGCGGTGTGTACGGACTAGGGAGTCCGAGAGCTTGTAGGTGTTGCGGCACCGGGTGATCCATTGCGATCGATTATAGTGGAAATCCTTCGTGTGTCGAAGGCGGGGATGTAGAGCAAGGGTGCTCGAACCTCGAAACAAATTCCTTGTGTTTGCGATTGCTCACTCTCTCTCTCTCTCTTTGTCTCTTGTTTATATCTTGCATGCTATTACTTGTCTTATCTTTATATGCTTGATATACATTGTGCTTAATTGTTATACTTGCTTGGGATTGTTTGCTAACACTTGTATTTAACCAAGAGAGCCAACGCGTCACCTCAACCCATTCAAGGGGAATCTAGAGGAGTTTGTCCAGAGCCCTTCACGGGGAATTCGGCAACACTCTTGTGTTATACGTGGTGTTTAGTATGAAAGATTAGTTTAGGTCATAATAGTTTATACTTCCGCATTATTTGGCATTAAGTGACCATTAGATTAGCCATCACCTATTCACCCCCCTCTAGGTGAACTTACATATATAACCTCTGATTAAGCTGGGTATTTGTGCCTTATAAAGCATAAATATTCACGCCTAAAGGCTGTTCATATATAAAATACTTAGTTTTGTGGCCTTATTTGCTCGAGTCCTTAAGTCCTTGGGTGTCTTCTCACCCGGTGCCTTAAGACTGTTTGGTTTGGGAGTCACTGATTAAAGGCTCGTTACATTGGCAGATTAGAAAGCCTAATAGAAATAAGAAATATTACCATCAAAAATAAAAAATAAGGCATAAAAGTTAGAGTTAAAGTACTCTTAGTCAAAATTTCACGGTCACGAAAGTGAATATGACTCAGGGTAAAGTAATGACTAGATAAGAAGTACAATTTGACTCCTTACTTTTATTGATAACAAATTTAAATAGAGACTAAGTTTAGGAATGAAAAATTCAGTTTTCTTATAACTTATAGATTACTTAATCCTTATAATAATATTTCAAATATTTTTCTCTTTCAAAATGCGTTTTCAAAATATTAACATTTTTCTCTTTCTTTATGGATTTTGTGGGTGCAATCCACTGAAAACCCTCACGAGACAAAACTCGTCCTCTAAGGAAAGTCTAAAGGTTTAACGGCATGTTTTACATGCTCAGTGCAATCGTGTGACCTGCGAAAGTGGTTTAATAATTTCTTAGATTTAGTTTTAATATTTTGCTCGAGGGCGAACAAAAGATAGGTGTAGGGGTGTGATTACTCATCAATTTTGCATATTTTTTGTCACATTCTCATATTTATTTTTAATAAAACTCTACTATTTGATCTGTTTTTGCTTAGTGATGTGCAGACCTTTATAAAAAGGAAAAAAACAGAAAAAGGGTCCAACAAGCCCAAAAAGCCCAATAAATTCAGAGATTTGAGGCAATCATATTTGGAGATTGAAAGAAACATCTAATTAAATTTGTGATTGAAAAATCAATTATTCTCCATGTAGAAGAAATGATATTCTCAGCATATTTAGGGTTTAAATCTAAATTCTGAGAATATACCCTTTGATTATATGGCAAGATACAGTCATAAAAGAAACTCCAAAAGTCTACAATCAAAATTCGGATTTAGCCTGAGTATCGTTTAGTAATTTGATTATAACGTTTGTTATAAAAATGCAAATCTAATGATTCAAGATGCTTCAGAAGGTAGACTGAAAGGGCTACAATTTTTCTGTTTACTATTATTTTTATTTCAATCGTTTGATGAGTCATATTCATCCATCAATATGACAGCTAGCTGTAACCCAACTCAATTAATTTTCCAATCAAGAGAAGAAAAGTCAGCATATTCACAGTTCAACTTCAAATTATGAGAATATACCTTTTGATGAGTCAATATTTTGATGAGTCACTATCTCAGACTTCCTCCTATAAATACCCTAGCAGAGGCATGAGCAGAGATTTCTCAACGAAGCAGAGATAGATTTTAGGTCAGTTTTTTATTCTTTTTAGTGTAGGTTTTTATTTTTCCTTTTATGTAATTTTTACTTTGCTTTATGTAACTGAGAGGAGAGACAAATTTCATAAAGGAATGAGAGCAAGCTTGTACTGAGGGTGACACCAGTGTAAGTAAGTCTTTTCTTTTATTGTTATTTGAATCGAATCGAAGTTTTTTTCTTCTTTACTCTTGTTTTCGTTTACTTTCCTCTGATGTGTTGTAATCTAAGTGAATCTAATAGTCTCGAGACTGCTTCGCCATTGCAAGTGCCCTTGATGGCTTATGATATGAACAACCATTCTTTTGTTACTTTAACTTGCCCTTTTATTCATAGTGTAGATTGGGAATGGGGAAGATCCTACACGCCATGCTTGATCGCCTTCAATGACTAGGTAAGTCATAGCTACGGATCCGAGGTATATGAGCACTGAAGAGGTAAGTAATTTTTAGGTTTAACTTTTAACTTTTAGTTTAGATCACCAATACCACAATCTCACAACTCTTTTATCACTCTTTTCAATTTCTTTGTATATATCTATTTTCTATTTTCTCCACCTTCTCAATCTAACACTTTCTTCCTAACTTAACTTTAACCAATTTTCTTTTCTTTTAAAGAACTAAAAGAAGTTCTTTAACCATTGATTGTAACTTAAAAGAGAACTTGCTAAAAAAGCTTCCATCGCTAGTCCCTCCTTGTGGATCACGACCCGCACAGTCACTTACTATAGCGGTAGAATTGAGCACCTTGCACTACTGTTATAAAGTTCTGAAATTCTATATTCTTATTTGCAGGTAAAACCTCAATCATTCTTCAGCCTATTTGAAAATAGTACTATAGGCTTGTGCATCTGATTGGTTGACTTGTCTTTTTCAGACTCGTCAGATTGGGATGGATTGGAACTAGATGAAGTGGATACTTGTGTGTTGTTGTATTGAATGGGATTGGATGGCATAGACACTTAATTATCAACTCTCTTTCCTGACCTCAATGTATGAACAACATTGCATTATTTAAACTGTTGAACCTCAACCAGATAAACTTGGGCAGAATTTCTGGGGTTCGCTAATGGCAAAGTACCCTTAGGCCTCTCACTTTGTGAATTAGCTAGTTGACTCATTTGAACCTTAACCTTGTTATGGCTTGTGCGTTGTTGTTCTGCATTGTTTGTATGAGGGACTCTTGGTTCCTCATATACCTTTCTATAATCTTCTCAAAATCAGTCATTCTTTTCTCAAATGGAGGACTTTGGAACGAAGCTTGTGGAGCATGGTTAGGAAAGTTTTGTTGATAATTGAAAGAATTAGATTGATGATTGGAAGAATTATGATGGTAATTAGGTTGATGATTGGAAGAATTGTGATTATGATTGGGATTTTGGAAGTGGTTTGATCTTGAGTGGTCATTATTATTTTGGCTCGATAAGAAATTCGGGTGATTTCTCCAGGGAGGATTGTACGTTTGAGCATAAGGATTGTTATGCGGCCTTGAAAAGGCCGCATTCATGGGCTCGGTATACATTTGTTGAGCATTGAAAATAGGACACTCTTCAAACACATGGTTCATGGCTTGACTGTAAGTACAGTCCAAAGTTGAAAATTGATTTGGGCTGACTTGGTTGACTGGAACTGGCTTCTTAGTTTCTAGAGTTTCCATTCTTCTCATTATTCTAGAAATTTTAGCCTCTGCAGGTATGGATGATTTTATTGAATGGAGACCTCCTTTTGAAGAGATAGGATTTGTGTTCCTAGACTTTTCGAGAGTAGGTTTCCATTGGAGGATTTTTTCGGTTAGATCCTCAAATAAATCCCACCCTTGATTTTCATCCTTTTGCAAGAATCCCCCTTAGCACATGGTTTATAAGAGGGTTTTATTTTGGTAGTTTAAACCGTCATAGAAATTCGGTATTGTCACCACTTCTCTATGTCATGATGAGGACACTGGATAAGGAGATCTTTGAAGCATTCAAAGTACCTCCAAAATGGTTCACTAGGTTCTTACTTGAACTGCATGATATTCTTCCTACTGAGAGCGGTCTTATGAATTGGATAGAATTTTTTCAAAAAGACCTTGATGAAACCATCCCAAGATGTGATGGAACCGACTGCTAAGCTGCATAGCCATTTCTTGGTTAAGTTCTTAAGAGCAAACGGGGTGAATCTCAACCTAATAGCATTGTCTATAAGGTGAAGGATTTTCATCATTAATCATACTTTTTCAAATTCGCTTATGAATAAATACAAATTTTCAGACTCTAAGCCATGAAACTTAGGAAGTGTGCTGATGAATTAAGGCTTAAGCTCAAAATTGTTGTCACCAATCGATGGAAGTTGGATGCAAGATAAAGTAAGGTTCTTATAGGGTAGAACCTATCCTACAAAGATGTTAGTTGAGCCATAACCAGATCTGGTTTTAATTCTAGTTTGGGTGGTAAAGTGCTTCTAGTCAACCTAGATGAATTTGGGTCTCTCAACCACACTTGCATACACAAATACTACCACAAACAAGCTCAACAATCAGTCAAAAAGAAAAGAGAAAAATTCAATCACGCCTATTCTAAAAGAGACTTAGACCTAAACAACTCCTAACTGGTTAGATTGTCCGCATGAGGTATAATGCAGAATCTGACCACAAACTAATCAGCCAGGTCGGGATAAGATTGGTGGGGGTTTCCACGCAAAAAAATGATTGACCTACTTAAACCAAACCATCAGCCTTCGAGGTTTCACCTCTCAATCCCCGTCCTTTGATACCGACTTGGCAGGAGTCAAATTCTAACACCTTCCCTTAGGATAATCTCCTAATGAGTTCGAGATGTCCCTAAGGCCAACGTCTATCACATTTTAAGTTAGGCTTAGGTTGTGGGCTAAGGAAGGGTAATGACTCCCCCACCTTATCTTTTATTGGTTTTGCCCTTAAAATGATTTAGTGCAAAGTGTGGAAGATATAGAAAAGTAGCATTCAATAAGCAAGTAATCATGCAAGAATATTTTTTAAGCTATATTCTATGCAAATGTACCTTGTTTTCAACTTTCTTCAACAGTAATTGAAATATAAACATTATTAGACAAATGCCTGGAAATGCAAGTCTAAATTTTTTTTAAAGCACTTTCAATCAACTGATTACTGTTGGATTATAAACAGGATTGTGAGATATTCAAGTATAAAAAACTAGCAATAAAGAAAGCTTATTTGCAAACCAATATGTCCTACAAAAAAGAGTTTCTAGTAGTCCCACAAAAAATGCGTTTCTGTGGCAAACTCTTGAAATTTTGTTCCCTACTTTCTAGAGCAGGGCACATAATATAAGTCTTTTTCTGTAATACTCGAATCCTCAGCCTGATTGTTTTAACCCTGAAACAGAGCACCAAACTTGTCAAAACATAAAGAATATCATTTCTTTTTCGGTAACGACTCTAAAATTTGATTACAAACTTAAAAGTACCGTAGCTTAGGGCTAACAAGGCGTGTCCTCGAGGAAAGATGTGACGCAAGCGTTTCGGTACTTTGAGAAAAATAAATTAGTATTGGTGTTTTTTAGATGAAAAAAAATGGAGACTAAATAAGTGATTTAAAGAAAAATTAAAAATTTAAAAGAGGTTTTGGAAAAGATGATTTTTAAAAACTTGAGAGTAATGTTGGTTGTATTAAAATAAGGAGAAGATCTAGACTCACTATTTTTACTCAACTCTAAATTTTTCTCTTGAAAATTTAAATGCCTCAAGATGATCATAGGCAAAAGTTTAATTTTGTGTATGAGAGAAGTCAAGTAAAACACATAAGATAGATTTTAGAATTGAACTTCAGTTGTAAAATCGTTCTTAAGTTAAATGTTAAACCATCAAGGCATTAAGCAAACATGGAATAAAAATAAGTTTTTTTTTATAAGAGATTAACTTCAAGTGTAAGTTCAAAATCAATCCCATCCTCATGTGCCTTCAAGAACACTCGCTAAAAAGCAAGGCTTAAACTAGGCATTCAAATGATTCCATTGGGTCTTTTCATTAAAACCGATCAAGAGTAGAATTAGAGAGGAGAGATTAGTAAGCCCAGAATGAGGAGATTTATCAACTTATAATCGTGTGAAATAAAATATTGAATTGAAACGTAACATACCCATGAGTTGGAGAAAAAAGAAGTCTGAATCTTTATTGATGTCACTTCAATGTCGGATTACAATCACTCTCTTTCTCTCTCTCTCTCACACAC